>OW679196.1:40902143-41148851 GCA_940337035.1 Agriotes lineatus | reverse complement strand
CATCGTCTCTTCGATCTTATCTGCTTGGTCTTTTTGTTCTTGTACCTTGTCTGCAGTGCTTTGAATTGCGTCTCGTAACCTACCTTCCCTTTCCTCTGCATCTTGCTTACTTTCCTCGGCAGTTCTTTCAATTGCTGCTTGCAACCTACCTTTTCTTTCCTCAATTGACTGCTGCAATCTTCTTTCTCTCTCCTCTGCTTCCTTCTTACTTTCCTCTGCCTTTTCCGCTATTAACTGTTGCAACTCCTTTTTCAACTCTTCAGTAGTTTTCTTTATTGTTGCTTGAAACCTACCTTCCCTTTCCTCAGCATCCTTCTTTGACTCTGCTGCATCTTTCCTACTTTCTTGCATCGACTGCCACATCTTTTCCATCATCTGTGTCATGCTGTATTCTTCTCCTGCCTATTCTACTTGAATTCTCCCCTGATCACCTTGTATTCCTACCTCTTGCTGCATTTCCTCCACTTCAGCTTCAGCACCAATCACTACTACTTCAATTTCTTCTTGTCCTTCGTCATTTTCCTCTTCAGTCTTCTTGCTTTTTCTTGTAATTTTTTTGTCAGCCATATTTTATTTTTAACTTTTACCCAAAACGTATTTACTTTTATTAAACCTTATCTCAACTTGCAAATCCTTGTATTTTGTTCAACAATGAATCTTTATCAGAAACTTTATTTATATCATTATTGACTGTTCTATTTTATTTTATCTAAATTACCTAATTCTTAATTTCGAAAAGCCCCACGATTTTGGGCCGCCAATTATTTATGTTGAGGTCTCTATTGTATAATATTTCATGTGCTTATTTAATTCAATGTCAAGTTTTTTTAATTTATTACAAATTAATATTAAATATTATTTCAATTGTATGAGTGCTGGTTCGCCAAAATCTAGTAAGTTTGTTTGTTGCTATCTTATTTATCTGAATTGAAATATTTTATGAAAGTTGCTTGCTGTCAGCTATTAATTCAATACCGTGTTCAATGATAAATCAATATGACATAATAAAATTCTTTACAATGTTGTATGACCCAATAATGTTATGATAAGTATTCACTTATAATACCATGAGTAGTCAAAGTTATGTCGACTATTTTTGCGGTGGTGTCACGAATGTCCATTGCGCTTTGGTACGATTAGGACGAGTGCGATAGCACGAGTCCTAATCCCAAGCGCAATGGACATGAGTAGTGATACCACCGCAAAAATAATCGACTTAACTTTGACTAAGAATGGTATTCGAGAGACTATTTAATGAACCAAACTACTTTTTCAAATTAGTTTTCAGTAAATCTAGCAACAAACTACGTGATTTCTGTAGTAACAGCACACTAATATTGACTTTTTCCAATAAAAATCACATTTGTTTAAAATAGTCACTTGAATACCTTCTAGCAAGATATATCCACTGATATTTTTTTGATTGGTCAAGAAACGTCAGAATTCTGGATTTTCATTGGTTACTTTTTGACAGATGACAGGTGAATTGAATAGTCACTAATATTGTAATAAACTTTTCTAATTTTTTATTTTAGATAACTTCAACAGATCTTTGTATTCACCCACCTGAGTTCCTTGTACTGTATAACTGCTCCAACTCACCTTGGTATGCTTCTACCCTACTATCCAAACTCCTGTACACCTCAGCTAACACACACTGGTCACCAAAAAACCGCCTCCAACTCGTTACAACCCAAGAAGCTGTCGGACATCCTTTCCTTCTCGAACCCCAACACAGCTGTCACTCCTGCAACCTTCCTGCATCCAATTCCACCTTGGTAAGTATACTTCCAATTTAGATAGTAAATTAACTGTGTCCTTCCTTAGCTCCTTGTATCTCCATACACGTCGTCAGCATCCAGTACAATCTGCAACCTCCAACAGTTCCTCCTTCCGATGCAAACACGCTGGTACTCGTCAAACTGGTCCTTGGTTCCGCAGGTGTAGTCCACAGAAACCCCAACCAACAATAATACTCCAATTAATGTAACTCCTGATGACTTGTACTATAAATCCAATTCAATTATATCCACGTATATTCTTCATGCTTCTATGCCTTGTTAATATGTAGATCCACCATTTCATCTCTTCATTTTAATTAAATATTATTATCTTCTTTTAATTCACTTGCTTCTACCTTGTGCATATTATTAGTAACTCGTTTGAATCAATTGTAGTTTAAATTAAATAGATAAGGGCAAATTTATAATTTATTTTTCACCAAACTTAATTTTTACAGACTGTTTCTCAACTTGTTATTTTCAATAATTAAACCAAATTTTATTTCTATCCTAGACTACAATTATTCCTGCCTGCTACATGTTATATAAATTTGAATGGTATCCACTTTATAAATTGTTACAATAGAATTTTATTCTGTCATATGCAACATTAAACTTTGTATTTATTATTAACTTTGTTACCACCATCAAATAGTACTCAAATGCAATACCTTTCTGTTGGCTGAGTGCGAAAAAAAAAATAAAAAAAAATAAAAAAATAAAATAAAAAAATTTGCTTTGAATTTTTAATTCCAATTATATCATTCAATTAAATAAGCAGTCATTAATACAATTTTTTACATTTAATCATTTCAATATAATTACTGTATTTAACTTTCCATTTTGTATTCATCTAAATAAATAGACATATTTAATGTAGTACATAGCCTCGATATACCATAGCAATATTTACAGTCAATTTTATTTTATTTTAATGAAAAAGTAATGACATATTGATCAGCAATGCAAATTACGAATTATAAACGTGACTATTTCCCACATCTCTTATTATCCAATGAAACCCCATGCTTTTTCAAAATTCAACCAATCGTGTGTTTTTGTAGTGGCAAAAAATCGAAATTTTCCCTTGGAATTTTGTCAGTTTCTTTTGCCACTTGCATCCACGGCAACCACCAAATATGTTGCTTTAATCAAGGTGGTATTTAAGAAACGTCATTTAAACTGTCATTGCGCATCAGTATAAATGTCAAAATGAACCGATAGTTGGGAAATAGTCTACAAAATGTATTTTGGGCTCATGATTTTGCTCGGCAAATGTTTTACTCACGATTTGTTGTTTTTTTGGTAATGCCCCTCGACAAACTAACTTTGACAAATTCCCTCGCCTTTGGCTCGAGAATTTGATCAAGTTAGTTTGTCTTGTGACATTGCCAAAACAAAATACTTTCGTAAAACATTTTTACCGGCAAAAGCATTTGCCCTTAATACATTATTACTGACTAAATCCCCAGAAATACATAATTGTCATAGTTCAGTGATTACAGAAAATTAAATTGTACCTATAATTACCTATTTTTCTTGTTTTGTTTAATTACAATGACAAATAGATATAATTGGGTAACTTGTAATAATACTACTAATGTAAATTCGCTATCATATCGGGACTGGAATTTTTGCATAGCGTAACGGAGCACATAACGAGTATATTTTCTAACTCTAATTCTCAGATCGAGCACGAACGTCTTAAGCATGTGCACTAAGGTTGTGACTGGCAAAAAATGTGCATTAGAAATATTCAAACCTTTCCAAGTATCCGATAATTAAAAAACGATCGAGTGCATTAATACTTTACATTAATTATTAGTAATTTACGATACAAGTGCGTAAAGCTACTCTTTAGGCACAAGTGGGGTAGAGTTAAAACGCGAGTGAGCCCCACGAGTGACTAAAGATGCTTTACGCATGTGTATCGTACAATATTTTATCTACGATAGAATCTAGAAAACACGGTAAATATAAAAAAAAATTTACATGTAAATTAGAATTACCAGCAACCGGTCCTAATTTTGAGTGTTTTAAAAATTTTAAAACACGTTGCTACTAACTACGTGTCTAATGAAATTTTGTAAGCACGTTGCTATTAACGACGTAAACTAATGGAAACATGTTATTAAACAGTCGTTTTACAAACTTAAAACTGCCAACTAAAAGGCAATTTTACACACTTTCGTAGATAAATAACCATTAAGAAACGGCTTTAAATATAGTCAGAATGCAATTTGAAATTTTTATTCTTGCAAGTAAATCGCTTGAGTTAATATAGTGTTGAGTAAATTCATATTAAAACGATGCCTGGACAGGTTTTAAATTTTCAGTCTAAAAAATAAGTGATACAAAACAGTGTGATTGTGAATCCTATAATTATAAATGTGGGTGAGGATTCCAGTAGCTAAAGCGAATTTACGACGGATATGGACGAGGATATATGATTATAGTTTTTTGTACACCTACTTATTTTAAGATACAACATTTAATACACTACATAATTTTTACATTTTTTAATTTTGCATGCTTTTGATACATTTTGTTTTTCTTAATATGGGTGCTGCAGTTTGCATATTAAAATTAATATATTAAATTAAATTGGTTGAATATAAAGTAAACTTAAGGGCAATTGCTTGTATCGCACCGGGCGGCAAAAAAAATGTTTTTAAGCCTTGACACCATTCCTGCGGATTCTTATGTAAAATGAATTCCTGAATCCGAATATAACCCCCGTTTTCCCCCATCACCCGCCGTTTTCGGGGGAAGCTCCCCCACCTATTTTTATCATTTTTCAATAATTTATAGGGACGGAAAAGATTATTTGAGCTTTTACATTTTTTTTTAGGGGTTAGAGCAGTGAAGAAGGTCGAAAACATGAACATTTGTAGATTTGGGGGGGATTTGCCCTGATAAATTGTAAAAAAATCATTAAAAGGGATTGATTTTTCCGTTTTTTTTCGCAATTTTTTGACTTATTTTCTACGTATACCAGCTTCCAGCCCCCCCCCCCTCAACCACCCCCGACCACGCCCAAATAATAAGAATATATAGCAACAATAATTAAAATACATAGGAACAGATAGCAGAAGATTCACTGCACCACGCCGGCGCTCTCAATACATCGCGCGAGCGCAGGTTTGCACAGCAATTTTCCCTCAGTACAGCTTCAGCGATCGTAGAGTCAACTTGTCCGTGTTCTAGGCTGGGATTCTGTGTTTCCAAGTTGTTTTAATTGTGTAAAACGGTAGAAATTGTTTTACTCCGGCTTTTTCCAAGTGCATTACAGTACGCGATTGTGAGTTGTGATTAATATCGAGCATTGATTTACTGTTTAATTATGCCACGCGGGTGTAAAAATAATCCTTCTGCTATGTTTGCGGAGAATTGACTTTAAAAGCACAACGAAAACCCCTTTCTCCGCTTCTTAAAACTGCGTATAAATTTTACTTTGATTGCCAAGTTGGCGATCAGGACAAGGATTGGGCTCCAACAGTTTGCTGCACTACTTGTTACAGTAGTTTGACCAAATGGCTCAAAGATACCCGTAAATCAATGCCATTTGCTGTGCCCATGGTTTGGCGCAAACCTCGCTGTCATCTCACAGATTGTTACTTCCATCGTTGGGTTCTCTAGCAAAAGTAAGTATACAATTCAGTATCCTAATATTCCTTCAGCTCTAAGACCAGTTCCTCACAACGAATCTTTGCCAATCCCAGTACCCCCAAAAACCTATACTCTAGAGCAGGGGTGGCGAACCAATGACACGCGTGCCATTGATGGCACGCGGCAAAATAATTTGGGCACGGCATTAATTAAGGAATTTAGCTACCTAATCAAAACAATTTATTTTTTCGTCTACATTTGAGGTCATACTAACAAAGTTCATTGTGAACAAGGATACCGGTGCCGGAACGGCAACAGACTGCGCGACAGAGGTTGGTAGATTTCGGGCGAATTTCTGACCGAACGGATGGGAGTGAGCTACGGAGTGAGCAAGAGCGGACGACGCGGCGGAACGACGAGAGGGGCGCTGTTACGCTTAGTTTGTAGTTCGCATGCAGTATTTGAAATAACTAGTTGGATTTTACTTTAAGCATTTATTTTGTATGTTCTCGCCTGGATCGTTAGGCAGCCCTATTCACATTCATTTTTAAATATTGAATACATTTTTTCCCTGAGTAGCTATGTAACGATATTTTCATCTTGTGATAACATTTTTCAGCAAATTGCAGCTATGCTGCTGTCAATTTAGACCACTCTGCATTCGAATAATTTTTCTGGTGGTCCTTTTCCAATTTTTGGGAGATTTTGATAACTTGAGTTGAATTGCGTGTGGCAGTATTTCTCGGCGTTTTCCATCCCAGTCCTCGCGCGAATAAGTTGGTTGCGCCTCGGCTTCGTGCTTCACCAGCTTAATTATAGCTTGCTCCATTTGTGAGGAAGAATTTGGAAGCAACGAAAGACTACTGAACGTTAGGATAATTGTTTGTGGTTGCAATTCTTACGTTCACTACGCTCTTGCGGAATTTTGGGGTCCACTTTCGTCGTTTGCACGGCACTCCAGGCTGTCCGCCACCTCCAGGTTAGTCGTCTTCACCTCCCGTCTTTTAGCTCGGTTATGTACCTAGGAATTTGTATTTTTAGCCTATTTCTACCTGGGATTGTTTGATGGCACGTCATGGCCTCATTAACCATTTCTTTAGAAAAAATGGCACATAGATCAATAAAGGTTCGCCACCCCTGCTCTAGAGCCAGAAACGAATTTGACAGACTTTGAGCCACAGCCTGGACCATCAAATGATACGCCCACCGATGATGAAGAGTGTTCAGCTGATTCAGCTGATCGACAACCTCACCTCGTTACTCAGTCGGAATTGAACGATCTCGTCAGGGATTTGGAGTTACCTAAGAGTAAATCTCAACTTCTTGGATCTCGACTTCAGCAGTGGAATTTCTTAGAAAAGGGCGTAAAAATCTCTTCTTACAGGACCAGGCAGTCAACCCTGAAATTACTTTTTTTCAGAAGATGAAGGCTTAGTGTTCTGCTCTAATTCAAATTCATTGATAATAGAACTGAAGATGCCATGTGACCCAGATAACTGGAGATTGTTTATAGACTTATCAAAGACAAGCTTGAAAGTTGTTCTGTTGGCCAATGGGAATGAGTTACCATCAGTCCCGGTTGCATACTCTGTGAATATGAAGGAGACGTACGAAAACATCAGCCGAATCCTTGATAAAATCAGTTATCATGATTATAATTGGAAACTTTGCGCTGACTTAAAAGTTGTGGCTCTACTCCCGGGCCTGCAATCAGGCTTTACAAAATACTGCTGCTTCCTATGTGAATGGGACAGCCGAGCCCGAGACAAACATTACATCGTACGGAACTGGCCTCTGCGAGAAAGTTTTACTCCCGGTCTGAAAAATGTCGCTCGCGATCCTCTGGTCCCGAAGGAAAATATTTACTTGCCGCCTTTGCACATCAAACTCGGATTGATCAAACAGTTTGTGAAAGCAATGGACAAGACAGGTGATGCATTTCAATTTTTGAAAACTAAATTTCCTCGTCTTAGTGAGGCTAAAATCAAGGAAGGAGTTTTCGTGGCCCCCAGATTAGACAACTTTTACAAGATGCGACGTTTATTGAACACCTGAATCGAAAAGAAAAACGAGCTTGGCTTGCATTCCAAAACGTGTGTGAGAACTTTTTGGGTAACAACAAAAGCGATGACTATGTCGCTCATGTCGAGGAATTGCTGTCAGCGTACAAGGCCATGGGGTGTAACATGTCTCTTAACGTGCATTTCCTTCACTCACACCTAGACTTCTTTCCTGAAAATTTAGGAGAAGTTTAGGATGAACACGGGGAACGGTTCCATCAAGACATCGCTAAGTTCGAGAAGAGATTTTCAGGGAAGTGGAATGCGAGCATGTTGGCAGAGTATGTAAGAGAAGATAGACGGTCGGCCTTACCTTTAGGCGAAAGTTGTACTGGTTATTTTGCCGGCTGGTAATTATCTGCCTAGTTGGGCTAGCTCGCCGCGAGGGTTCCAGCTATGCTGAAAGAGAATAAAAAAAAATAGGAGATGGAGCCAGGTCCTCGACGTAGATCCAATCCTTGTGCCGGACCAATCACAAGGTCAAGACAATTTCCAGCACATCAAAAATAAACAAACCAACAACCAATGTAAATATCACAGCTTTATTTCAATATAGGTGAGTACTATAGTGCATAGCAAACATATAAGTATAGATCCAAAATCACAGTAAATTATCACAATTATCACCAGAAATAATAATACGACGAATGGTTACAAGTGCATAAAACAATTGATCTAAGAATCCAACTCGAGGTGTCAGTACCGCGAAATTAGCCTGAAGGGCGTAACAACTAGGTACCTCAAAACTTATATCGAAGCAATATACTCAAAACATGACTAGATAAATAACCAATGACGTTCACCGTGAAGCGGGAAGCGATACGACACGAAGCATGACCACATTAACCCAATAAAATAAACTAAGAAAGCTTTAAATAGACTATAAATCCCCGTGAAGCGGAGTACAAAATCAAGGGTGCGAATAACGCAAGCAAAATATGCAATGCCAACATCTAACCCCGAAGGTTGGCCTAAAAATTAACTTTAAGACACACAAAATTTAGATGGGGTGGTTCCAGCACGTTATGAGATCTCACAGGGGTTTGCTAGTTCCTAAAGGAAAGTCATAAAGTATTCCCTGGCGTACTAAGAACTGCTTGCGGGTATTCTAATCAAAAACTAGTCTATCACAAACTCAAAAACGGGAGGCTACATAATCTCAAGAAAAATCCCGTTGGTAGCAGTTTTGCCACCGCCAAAAATTTAGCTCTAGCAAGTTAACTTGAATAAACAACAAGGTTAATGCAATACGCGACGTCAAATAAACTACAGTGATTGCAAAGGCAGCCCCAAAGCCAAATCATAACAAAATTACACATGGCTGCTATGCACAGAGGTAAGTAAACTAATCAATCTCATATCTAGTAGCTCAAATTAACACCAAAAATCGATATGCACAAGAACACTAAAATAGCAGTTCGGAAGGTCATACTAAACAGTTCAACAGCAATTCAAATAAACGAACGATACAAATTAAAACATTACAGAACCTCAGATTCATACGGCACGTGGGGGACGAGCCGCTGGAGGAGATGTGAGAGTCCAGGTGCGTTGGGCAGCGCTCGCAGAGGGAACGACCGCAAATCCAGGCCGCAGAGGCGGGCGGCCAGCCGGCACGCGGAGCACCGCATGACCCAGGCAAAACCAAAATGAACGAGTACGATCAGGACCAATCCAGGTGACAAAACTCAATTCCATGGCGTTTAAAAATGCATTTCCATGGCGTAGAATTAGTTAACTCATTTCCAAGGCGTAAAACTAGTTAACGCATTTCCTTGGCATAGAATAGTTGGCTACAAATTACAAATTTCCAGATAAGCAACCACGCTGACGAAAAGAAATCGTAACACACCTGCGAATGGTGACGAACAGCCTAACGCTCCATTTGATCGAGAAGAGCCCATTCCAAAACCGCAACAAAAGCGAACGAACGCTGGCAGCAACTCCCAACGGCTTCCAGAACGTTCCAAAGGGCGCCTTGCCTCCAAAAATCCCTCAAAACGACGAGGAGGGCTATAACCAAAGCCAGCGAAGCAAAAGGTCCCTAGGGCACAAACTTCAATGATCGAAGCGATGGAAAAAGAATGGAATGCAAATTGGCCAGAACAGTTCACAATCCCAGGTTATCAATGTCAAAGTCAAATTCGAAAAAAGGAAGAAAAACTATAGGTGCAGATTGTATGTGCAAAACTGATAACAAAGTGTTCCTTTTAATTCAGAATTGAAGCTGAAGGTATTTGGGTTGCCTAACTATAGATGAAGTACTGTATATTTAGAGAATAAAAGTAAATTGCCAAATCTGACTACTTATTTCAATTAATAAGTAGGAAAATGTCAAAATGAGCGTAACAAGTACTGCTAGTTTTTGGAACGAGAAACTTCTACCTCAGGGTACAAAAGGCAAGCAAGCACCAAATGAAAGTACTTATATTATTATTTTATTATTCTTAACATTTATTATTTTACTTTTTACTAGTATTAAATTACATTTCATGTTACTTTTTATTTATTATTCTTTACATTTATTATTTTACTTTTTACTATTATTAAATTACATTTCCTATGTACTTTTTATTTATTATTATTTACAGCTAAAATAATCCTTTTAATACCTCCAAATTAACGAAGTGATAAAAATAGGTTGGGGGCTTCCCTCGAAAACGGCGGGTGATGGGGAGAAAACAGGGTTACACAATTGAAACAACTTGGAAACACAGAATCCCCGCCTAGAACACCGACAAGTTAACTCTACGATCGCTGAAGCTGTACTGAGGGATAATTGCTGTGCAAACCTGCGCTCGCGCGAGGTGTTGAGAGTGCCGGCGTGTTACAGTGAATCTTCTGCTATCTGTTGCTATGTATTTTTATTATTGTTGCTATATATTCTTATTATTTGGGCGTAGTTGGCGGTGGTTGAGGGGGGCTGGAAGCTGGAATATGTAGAAAATAAGTGAAAAAATTGCGAAAAACCCGGGAAAAACAATCACTTTTAATGATTTCTTTGCAATTCAAAGGGGCAAATCCCCCCCAAATCTACAAATGTTCATGTTTTCGACCTTCTTCAATGCTCTAGCCCCTCAAAAAAAAATGTAAAAGCTGAAATAATCTTTTCCGACCCTAGAAATTATCGAAAAAAGATAAGGGGGGGGGGGCGCTTTCCCCGAAAACGGCGGGTGATGGGGGAAAACGGGGGTTATATTCGGATTCAGGAAGTCATTTTACATAAGAATCCGCAGGAATGGTGACAGGGCCGATTTTCATGCCGACCAGTGTAATTAATAGAAGTGTTTAAGTAACTGATTAAATTGGTAATATAGGTTAAATAAACAAAAGCATTACTAGCATATGTGTACTACATACTGTTTTTATTTTAAAGTTAAGTAAGACATATTAGCATTTAATTTTAAGAATTGGGTACGTTCTTGCGAAAGCCGCTAGCAACAGTTTGAGAACTACTCATTCCCTTATGTTTGCTGAAACACTCGGACATACTAGTGTAAGTCATCTCTTTCTACCATTGCTTAAGCAGCCAACCAACTGGTAGGTACGTAGGTCACAACCTTAGAACACATGTTTAAGACGTTCGTCCTCTATCTGAGCATTATCGTTCACTACGTTAAAGAAAGAAAATAAACTGGTTGTGTGCTCCGGTACGCTATGCAGAAATTCCAGTCCCGATATGATAGCGGATTTACTATAGCTTCTGTTTCTCTGCTGCTTTATATTCACAAATGGAACATGACTTAAGGTTTCCCTCCAGTATGTGTCTTCATGTGTATCACTAATAAACGATTGTCTGCTGCTTTGTGTTCGCAAATGCAACATAAATAAAGTTTTTAACCCGTATGTGTCCTCAAATGGCGAACTAGCTTCTGTTTCTCTGCTGCTTTATATTCGCAAATGGAACATGAATAAGGTTTTTCACATGTATGTGTCCTCATATGTCTAATTAAATTACTTCCCCTTGTTGCTTTATATTCGCAAACGGAACATGAATAAGGTTTTTCGCCTGTATGTGTCTTCATGTGATTCACTAATGAATCTTTCTTTGCTGCTTTATACTCGCAAATGGAACATGAATAAGGTTTTTCACATGTATGTGTCCTCATATGTCTAATTAAATTACTTCCCCTTGTTGCTTTATATTCGCAAACGGAACATGAATAAGGTTTTTCGCCTGTATGTGTCTTCATGTGATTCACTAATGAATCTTTCTTTGCTGCTTTATACTCGCAAATGGAACATGAATAAGGTTTTTCACCTGTATGTGTCTTCATGTGCCTCACTAATGAAGCTTTAACTGCTGCTTTATACTCACAAAGGGAACAAGAATAAGGTTTTTCATCTGTATGTGTCTTCATGTGTTTCATTAATAAATCTTTCTCTGCTGCTTTGTACTCGCAAATGGAACATAAATAAGGTTTTTCGCCCGTATGTGTCTTCAAATGGCGAACTAGTTGCTGTTTCTGGACTGCTTTATACTCGCAAATGGAACATGAATAAGGCTTTTCGCCTGTATGTATCTTCATGTGATTCACTAATGAATCTTTCTCTGCTGCTTTATACTCGCAAATGGAACATGAATAAGGTTTTTCGCCCGTATGTGTCTTCAAATGGCGAACTAGTTTCTGTTTCTCGACTGCTTTATATTGGCAAATGGAACATGAATAAGGTTTTTCGCCCGTATGTGTCTTCAAATGGCGAATTAGGTTCTGTTTCTGGGCTGCTTTATATTCGCAAATGGAACATGAATAAGGTTTTTCACCTGTATGTGTCTTCATGTGCTTCACCAATGGATCTTTCTCTGCTGCTTTATATTCGCAAATAGAACACGAATAAGGTTTTTCACCAGTATGTGTTTTCATGTGTGCCACTAATAAACGATTGTCTGCTGCTTTGTACTTGCAAATGGAACATGAATAAGGTTTTTCACCCGTATGTGTCCTCAAATGGCGAACTAGCTGCTGTTTCTCTGTTGCTTTATATTCGCAAATGGAGCAAGAATAAGGTTTTTCGCATATATGTGTCTGCATGTGCTTCACTAACAAACCATTGTCTGCTGCTTTATACTCGCAAATGGAACATGAATAAGGTTTTTCACCCGTATGTGTCCTCAAATGGCGAACTAGCTTCTGTTTCTGCACTGCTTTATATTCGCAAATGGAACATGAATAAGGTTTTTCACCTGTATGTGTCATCATGTGCTTTACTAACGAACCTTTCTCTGCTGCTTTATACATGCAGAGAGAACACGAAAAAGGTTTTTCGCCTGTATGTGTCCTTATATGGATAACTAACTGTTCTTTCCTGACTGTTTTATATTCGCAAATGGAACATGAATATGGTTTTTCTGCCGTATGTGTCCTCATATGTCTAATTAAACTACTTTCCTGTGCTGCTTTGTATTCACAAGTAGAGCATAGGTAAAACTGTTTTACACGAGTCGCCACATGTTTCGAGAAATTACTCTTGACTTCTGCTTCACATCCGCAGACCTTGTAAACTAACAATTTGTCTAACATATTTTCACTTGCTGCACATGTAGCACGCCATTCATCTTTTACCTCAAGTTCTTCCTGTTTAATATTCAATTCGTAATAAACTTTGTTGTCGATAGTGTCTTTAATGATCTCTTGTACATTTAAACTTGCAACTACTTTACTTTCTTCGAATTTTATCTGAGATTCGTCTAAGATGCTGGTCATTGCACTACACAAATTATAGTCAAGTAATTCCTGCTTCACGTCCATTCTGAAAATAAAAATAAAGAGTCCGGGTTTATAATGCAATATTTCAAAACAACGTTAAGCGAAATTCAATTAGGTCAAGTTGGTTATGTTTATTTACGAACCTTCTATAAATCAGTTCTAATAATTTTACTTACATTGAAAACCTTGAAGAAGCAACTAATACAATTAACGATCTAGCAGCAAATCGAATGTTAAGGAAAGTAATCTTTAAATTTGTCGTTATTAATATGCATGCCCAAACAGCTAATCCCTTGAAGGTCAAATCTCTTGCATTCTAACCATTGTCGCCAACGCTTAGAAATGCAAGTCTACCAATTGCAGAACTGAAATATACTAATCTAACTGATTGATAATATAATTATCTAATAGACGTGTCTGTCTGGGACGCTGTTTTGTCCGGGACGCTGTTTTGTCCGGGACGCTGTTTCAGCAGCCAAACCGTAAGAGATAGAGAAAAAAGTTATTAAAGTTATATGTTTGGAATGGTCATGTCAGGTCAGGAACCGAATTTCAGTCACGTGACACTTCCGGTTTTCGAGAAATCACAAAAAGACCGTTTTTCAAATAGAACGCGTATTAAATAAAAACTGGTTCGGCCGCCAAACGTAGCTGCGACCCTCTGCGCCTTAAATCCTCGATCGGTTAGGCAACCACTTTGACACCTTCCAGGTCTGGGTGGTTGCCTAACCGATCGAGGTTTAAGGCGCGTTAAATGAGACATTTGGCTCACTGGACTGCTAGTTGATAATAATGTTTATTTGTCCGCTATTTGGTGTCTGCAGAAACATGTTTAGTGAAATAAAAGTTCTACCTTCCGTATTGAAATTGTTTAAGGTCAAAAATAAATAATATTATAGGTAATAACTTTATTAAAAATATATTTTACATGAAAATAAAAATAATAATCGGTAGTTACGTAGGTAGTTAACTTAAAAACATGGCATTAATAAAAATATAACAAAATTCTTATGCATTCTAATATACAATCAGTACAAAGGTATCTAAATATACAGGTTGTTCCAAAAATATACCGACAAACTTCGAAGGGTTATAGAAGACGGTGACATATACAAAATTTCCGTATAAATATTTTTCTTTAAGTCCCTCACGTCTGAGTTACATCCCACTAAAGAGGGGAGTTAAAATTAGGTTTTTGTCGTTTTCCTGTAAACTGGTAAATAGTATTAAAGCAAAAATTCGTAGATATGTTCTACCAATAGCAAACTTATTTATGAGGTTTTTAATTATTATGGATGACTTTAAGAGGTTGAAATTAGCAACCTTTTCTAAATGTTTTTATTAGAACTTTTTAATGAACAAGAATTAAATTATTAAAAAAATTGTACTGAAGAGTATGACTTCCTAAAAAACGTTTTTTACTCTTTTACAGTTTTCGTAAATCTGATAGTTTTTGTGTAAAAAATACATTATGATGCAAAGCATTTCGATGAATTACCTACTGTACCGCATATCAAAATTATTTAATTTTTTATATAGGTAATTAAATTCTTCTCCGTAAAAAACTTCTAATATAACTACTCTTGAAGAGATTTCTATTAAATTTAGTATATATTGTTAATATTCCACGTTCCGGTACTTTTTATGTTATAATGTTGTAATGGTATTCACGTATGTAAATGGTTTTATTTCATAAAAAAATTATTTTTTATGCTACTAGCAATTGCATTTGACTTTACTTTTATTGAAATGGATTTATGTAATTCATATGCACTTTTTGTTAAATTATCAATCATCAGTTTTACGAAATATCATTAGCTCCGGTAGAACATAAGTACTCTTAATAACAGGTTGAGATATCATAGCATTACAATGACTATCGTTATTTCTGAAACTTGATTTCTTTTTGTTTTTATGAAACCTTACTTCAAAATCAAATGTTTAATTTCTATCAGTCAATGTCATTTATGTTTTTATGAATGTTGGAATTAATCATAAATATTCGCTTATTACTATATGTCATTCAATAAACCACTTAAAAATGGTAAGTAATTTCTTCTTAATTAATTAACTTCACTATTTTAATGATTTTCTTTCAATTCTTTATAAATACCTTTAATTGTCAATTGTACGACGAATACAATCCACTTCCTTCTAGTTCTAACAGCATTCCAGACGTTCACAACAGTTTTTCAACTTCTACACCAAACCCAGAATATGCGCAATCAGCCAACACCAACTGCTTAAACCGTCCAACCAAAACACGACAGGATTCTTGCTACTTCCACTTGGATACTCAACAAGACCCACTAGCTGCAACTGCAATGTCTCTTCCCAACATCCAACAAACAGTAATCAATTCAGAAATGGTATACTTGAGAATACCCAATTCACTAGACGTCACTTCAATAAGATGTTCTATGAATTCCTACACCAGTAATTGAAAAACCCCTCATCCAATTTGCAAGACGTTTGATCTTTTTCGAGAAACTAATTGTGGACCACCAATTATTGTATTCCTACCAGATTCATTCTTCTTAGTAATACACCATATCTTGTTAATTTTAAAATTTAATTTTTATGTTCATTTTATTTATGTAAACCCTTACATACTTCAAATAGATGTAACATCTTATTATGAAAGGGTTTATTTCTACTTTTCACTATTTACAAATTAGTTTTACATGTTTTCGAATTAACAAATTTTTATGTCTTAAAATAACAAAATTTTTCCATAATAATATAATTCTTATTTTGAAATTTTAAACACTCTACATTATTTTAATCCACTTCCTTTAACTATCTAGTATATTAAATGACTTCTTTCAAATAAGTATTTGGTATTAATTCCCCTTCATCAAATAATCTACATCATTTTATAGATCCTTTCTGTTTCTTTTCTTACATTGTTCAATTGTATGCGTATTTTAATCTATTATTTTTCAAATACATATTTAATAAGTCTAATTTCTTTTGAAATACATAAATTCATTTTATATAATTTTAATGAAATATTTTTAATCATTTTAATTAACTGATATTAAACCCTCATAATAAAACCATTACAATATATAATATTCGTTATTCTAATTAAAATAAAAGTATCTCGATTGTAATATGACTTCCGGTTTAACCGGAAATCGCATATAGTTTAAAACTTTTAAATAGAACACATTGTATATTTTTCAGTATTCGGATAGATGCTTTGATTGCCAATTCAAAAATATTTAGTTTTGCATATTTATTGAGCTTTTTCACCACTGTATCGGTCAATATCAATAAATTGTTGCCGCCGCACAAAATCATGATAGTGAACAAGTGTGCCTCTCAAATAATGCAATTTAAAGTTGTGCAATCAGCTTATGTTTAAAATGGCTAAAACTCATTCATTTCGTTGTTGTTTTCACGATTTACGTTTTTAATGCAGAGTAATTAATGGCTTCTTTTTTTTATATCTTGATAGAAAAACCCAATAAATGTATACAATTATATGTTTTTGAATTCACAATTAAACTCTCTATCCGAAAATTGAAACATATGAAGGATGTTTTATTTAAAATTTTAAGTTGTGTGAAGCATCCGGTTAAACCGAAAGCCATGTTACTGTAGGAATACTTCCATTTTACTTATAACAACAAATACTATATATACTAAATTTTATAGGAATTTCTTCAAAATTGTAGGAGCTATATAAGTGTTTCAATACTTTTGACCACCACTGTGTAATAAATTTACAAAATGATTCTAGTGGCAACTAACTTTTCGCAAGTGATAGGGACGAAGGTAAAACCAACAGAAACTTGTGATTTTGTGCAACATAAGTGTGTATTTGATTGAATTAGTAAGTTGTTTTGTAATTTGAAACTAAATTTTAAATAGATGTAGGTCGAGTACAAATAAACATTTTTCTTATAAATTTCAAATTACCGCTCTTGTCTTTTAATTTAAAAATATAGTAACAGTAATGACAATACGTATACGTATTGCAATTGTATTTAATTTAAAATTTACAAACTAATTTCAGTAACCATATTAATATAATCGTGTACACTAACAACAATTTAATTGCCACATCGGCAGCAAAAGTTTCTATGATCATGAAATTCTGTATGCAGTTCTAAATATTTGAGGACCTCTGACAAGTTCTACACAATCTTAATGCAATCCACGTCAAAAGCATACGCCTATCTTCGTTTTGTACATAACAGGCAACAGTCTACATTTAACGTGCATAAATCGCTCTAGAAGACCTACGTAAAACTGGTTACACAGGCATAGTCTTCTTTTAATGCACGCGAAATTGTGTCGACGTAAACGAGGCGTTAACTACCACATTTTTGCAGAACTGCGTCACGAGAAGGGTCCTCAGTATATTATCCAATCTTGGCATCAACGAAGACTTTCCTTAAATGTTTGGGTGGACTTCATAGCAGATAATTTAATTGGTCCATACTTTTTGCCACCTGCTCTGAACGGTGAAAATGATAGAAACTTTTTAGAACATGAACTAACAGCTCTACTAGATGACGTTCCGACACTTAATAAAATGCATTGCATGCCTGATGGTGAGCCCAGGCATTTCAGCAGAACTGCCAGAGAATATCTGAATGAAAGATTTCCTGATAGGTGGATTGGTCAAGGCGGGCCGCGTTACTCGAAAGCAACCATCTAGATTTTTTTGAGGGGGACTAAAGACGGCATCTTTTCTAAGCGGTGGTACATCTCGTCGATTATGCATCTGGGGTTTTTCTCGATGCTGTTTATTACCGTGGGTGTACATATATAGGTGTACTCCTTTTTTGTGGTGCTGACCTTAAATTTGTACTGGGGTATGCCGAAGTACTTCTGATGATTGTAATCAATGGTTAGGAAGTGCGGGCCGACTGCTAAGGTTACATACTGTCCGTTGTCGATCCTCCTAGGAATTGTTGTGAGTTTGACGACCGCATATTCCGTCGTCTCGGTAATATGAAAATAGCCAAACATCCTAATGGTTTCCTCTGTCTACACTACCTCCATCGTGTACACTGGTGACGGTAATATCCGTAGGTTGGGTGGCAACTTTATACATAGCTACTTAACTAATGTTGCTATTTGAGCTGGTGATACAAACTCAAATAAATGACTACGCTTAAATACTGCATCAAGCAACTTCTCATATTTTTCTGCGACTTCTTGTAAATAATTACTGGCAACTTAATACGCTTAATACGTGAAACTTTATCTTGTTGATATCATTGGATCTATACCAGACCTTCACCGCGTTCATGTTGTGGATTCCTTGGTTGAATTTCCTTCGGATATTCTCTAATTTCGTCGTAATTCTGTTTTCTGTTTCGTTTACAGTTGTTATTGCGGCTAGCATCAATTTTGCTTAATGGCTGGAGGCGTTTATTAACACCAGCTGATTTTTATTTAAATCAGCGATGTCCGTATATACTTCGTCATTTACCCAAAAACTGACGTAAGGAATTTCCCAAGTAACCCTCTACGGGTGTGGTGTTTCGCAATCGTTCAAATGCTCTTCATGTTCCATAGTATCTGGTTTTATTGATCCAATATGTGATGCATTAGTTCATCACAAAACTTGTCTTCCGTCATTTCACTAGTCGTGCTACATAATTGTTTAAATTGTGTAGCATTGATTCATTGCTCATCTGTGTGGAATGCTGTAGAATATTCAACTCCTATCCGAACGATTCCTCTGTCGAGTTTTGCATTGTCAACGTGTTCTACATATAGTCCTGGTTGTAGTGCTTGCAGCGAATAATTTACCAAGTCACCTGGAATCATATTACACACAATGAGCATGCATACCAAAAACGCCGAATGAACTTTTATATCTCCCTTCCGTGTTGACCGTGCCGTAGGTCGGGAATCGCTAATGCTGGTTTGTTAGTTTACCGGTAGCTGGCAAATCTTTGTAATATGCCGTTTGAATCGAGATCTGTCTCTGCTCTGGATTTTGTAACTACCCGTGTCAGCCTATCCTTTCCTGGATGCGTCTTGATTACTCGTGATATTATCTTCCTTTATGAGTACCAATTCTCCTACTGCTATGTTCGGTTTTGGGGCTTTCCATTTTCCAGGCTGTTGTAGCCTGGATAGATATTCCGTTGAGCATGCTTTCGAAAAAACCCTTTTCATTTTTTGTAGCAACTTCCATCTATTTAGGTGACTGTCGGCGGCGATGGGTTCGTCCGGCTCTGCTGGAGTAATAAATGCTTGTCCGATCAAGAAATGTCCTGGGGGTGATTGCTGCCACACCGTTCGAATTGTTGTTTAACGGTGTCAACGATATTGAGTTAAGGAATGCTTCTATTTGGTGTAATAACGTTGTCAGCTCTTCGAAGGTGAGCGTGCTTTCCCCAATGACTCAGATTCTCAGATTCTTCCCATGTGTGCCTTGCCGTGGTTATAGAATGCCACTGGATCGCGTCGGTGCCCAATTTGTTTTCAATTTCGTTATTCAAAATCTTGCGTGCTCTCCCAAAATTCATAGTATTATCACTGTACATGTGGGAGCACTTCCTCTTCTTTCAGTGAATCTTCGGAAAGCTGCTATGAAGGCATTAGCAGTCGTGTCTCTTACTGCTTTGATGTGGATCGCCCTTGCGGCCAAACAAATGAATATGGCGATATATCTGTTGTGTATTGACTCCCAAGTATTATGTATTGCCCTTAAGAAGTGGAGAATTAAATTTGTAACAGTTGGTAACAGGTGCCATAACTCTGGGCATCCCTGTTGGATGAACGGGGAGACGCGATAAACCGCTCGCAGTGTTTGCATTAGACTACATAACCTCATAGCTCAGTTAGTGCATTTTTGTAATAAACGTGATTTAAACAGTACAACGACTTTTATTTATCGCCGCACAAATATAAAAGTGGTGTCAGTAGTGGTATTGATAAATAAAAATAACGGGAGTGCGTCGCGCAACGTAATTCTCACACTGACCACGTGCAACCGGAAGATTGTCCGCAACGTGACAAACAATGGCAGATGTGTCACTGGAACTCCTTCAAGCAATTTCCAGCATGTTGGTCAACGCAATCCAAACGTCTGCAGCGCAAACGGGTTCAAATGCCACGGCAGCAACGATGCAGCAACGACCACCTACATTCACCGTTAATGCATACAAAACGTCTGACGGCATCTCGATTAACGACTATTTTACACGCTTCACCTGGGCACTGGAATTGAGTAAAGTTCCGGAAGAGCAGCATGCAGATTACGCGCGTGTATACATGGGCGTGGATCTCAATGACGCCCTGAAGTTCCTCGCGAGTCCAGACAAGCCAGAAGACCTCTCCTATAACGAAATCCGCACGAAACTAACTGCGCATTTTGATTCCGCACGCAACAAATATGCAGAGAGTATCAAATTTCGGCAGATCAAGCAACACAAAGGTGAGACCGTCGCCAATTTCTCCCTGAGATTGAGGCAGGGCGCGACATTTTGCGAATATGGCGAATTTCTCGACCGCATGTTAATCGAACAACTGCTACTGGGTCTGGAAGCTCGAGACATATGCGACGAAATTATCGCGAAAAAGCCCACCACATCCACCTCCGCCTATGAGATCGCACACGCACTTGAGGTGACCCGGAACACCACGGACCAAGTGCAAACCGCAGGAACCGAGCCGACTCACAAAATAGGCTACGAAAGACCTCGAGCTTGAAGGAATGGGACACAGCGAACAGTAAGCAACCTACAGCCACAGCATTTCGAAAACAGCCAGGCCCAAGGAAATCCCCCTGTCTCACCGCAACAAACCAACCCGGCTCAACAAGGGAGCCAAAACCGTTGTGGAGGATGCGGTGGAGCACACTTTCGCAGCCAGTGCCGATTTATTGATGCCAATTGCAATAAATGTGGTAAAATGGGACACATCAGCAGAGTGTGCAGGGCACGCATACGAACGAGAAATACTAACCTAGTTGCCGAAGTCGAAAATGTCGAATTCGAAGAACCCCCGGAGTAGATCGCCACCACGCAGCAACTCAGCAAGATAGAGATCATCAGCACCATGCCATCTTCTGGACGGAAGTTGCTCGATGTAAAGTTAGAAGGAACCCCAGTCAAGATGGAGCTTGACACTGGAGCCCCCTGCTCAATCATCAGCAAGAAAAAGCTAAGTATAGTTAAATGGAATTTTGAGTTACAGAAGACAGACAAAATCTTCGCCAGCTACACGGGCCACCGCATTAACTGCATCGGCCGCATCGAAGTAAATGCCACTATTGGAATGACGACCAGGAAGCTCAACCTCTACGTGGTCGATGGCGAGTTCGACACGCTTTTGGGGCGCGAATGGATCACGGAGTTGGCAAAGGAAATCGATTTCAAGAAACTTTTCTTGAACCCCGCCCAAATACACCAGGTATCACCCCCAACCGACAAACACTTAACGTCAGAGCAACAAAGTCTATTAGACGGCCTTTTCTCACGCTATTTTGACTTATTTAGTAACGTTCCAGGAAAGTTAACAGGCCCACCAGCAAAGATGCATTTGAAACCACAAGCTGCACCAGTTTTTTCTCGAGCCCGGGATATTCCACATACGCTTCGCGAAGCTTATGCTAAAGAAATCGAGGCGAAGATAGCGTCGGGTTTCTACAAGAGAGTAGACTACTCTGAATAGGCCTCGACGACGCATATAGTCGTCAAGAAAAACGGCAAACTGAGGATCACCGGCAACTACAAATCAACGCTGAACCCCCGACTGATAATCGATGAACATCCAATTCCTAAGGTAGAACAGTTATTTAACAGAATGAGAGGAGCTACGCTATTTTGCCACCTAGACATCACGGATACGTATACCCACTTGGAGGTGGACGACACATTCGGCCACGCTCTGACACTCAACACACCCACACATGGCCTGATTCGCCCAACACGGGCCGTTTATGGAGCAGCCAACAAGACGTTTCCAATATAGTCAACTTCTTCGACGACATAATCGTGTTTGCAGACCAATTCGACAACCTCCAACAGGCACTAGGATCAACTTTAGAACGGTTCAGAACACATAGATTGAAACTCAACCGCTCGAAGTGCACATTTGCAGAGCCCGTTCTAGAGGCCCTAGGTCACAAAGTTGATGCTGAAGGTGTGCACAAATCTGACGCACATATACGAGCAGTTCGGGATGCCCCAAAGCCAACAACGCCCGAAGAACTACAGTTATTTTTGGGTAAAGCAACCTACTATAGCTCATTTATTCCGGACCTATCAACAAAAGATCGACCGCTCCGGGAGATGTTGCTGCAGGACCCCTTCACATGGACAACAGCAAGAGAAAAGGCGTACACAGAAATCAAAGACGCACTAACCTCTTCACAAGTCCTAACCCAATATGACTCATCACTCCCACTGTTGCTGGCCACGGACGCCAGTAAAACCGGACTGGGCGCAGTGTTGTCACACCGGCTTGGCAATGGGAAAGAACGTCCGATTGCTTACGCAAGCCGAACGATGACAGACACAGAACAGAGATACCCTCAAATCGACAAGGAAGCACTATCCATCGTTTGAGCCGTACAGAAATTTTTCCACTACCTCTACGCTCGCCACTTTACCCTGATTACAGACCACAAACCACTGACCCAAATACTACACCCGGAGAAGTCACTACCCGTGCTATGCATCAGTCGCATGGCCAACTACGCGGACTACCTAGCCAACTTCAATTACGACGTGGTTTTCAAGACGTCGAAAGCGAATGCCAACGCTGATTACTGTTCGCGAGCACTCCTACCGTCAACGATCAATGCAATTCGTCAAAACTCCGCACAGAGGAGGGTGGAGCACGACGACTACGACGATTTTGATCTTTTTGTAATTAACCAAATAAACCAGTTACCCGTTCGAGCAGAAGCCATCGCACGGGAAACACGGAAAGACGCTCATCCTGGTGCGATATTTCAACTACTGGAATCCGGGGAGGATCTCACGCGATACGAATTCAAAGCGCCAGAAGTCAAATACACCTTCGCTGCTAACTGCCTGATGTTCGAGCACAGAGTCGTTATACCATCTGCACTGAGGGAATCGGTACTGAAGGACCTACACTCAGCACACATAGGGATTGTGAAAATGAAAGGAATGGCACGTTCTTTCGTTTTCTGGCCTGGAATAGACGCAGATATCATGCCCAAACTGTGCGGCACAAGCACATGCCCCGCCGAAGTTTCGAGAACATCATTGGGAGTATACGAAGGCACCCTGGAAACGAGTCCACATCGACTACGCAGGTCCAGTTGCAGACACAATGCTGCTCGTCATCGTGGACGCCTACAGCAAGTGGCTGGAAGTTAAAACAACAACCTCAACAACGGCCACTGCCACAATTGCAATCCTTAATGAAGTATTCTCCACCTACGGTGCTCCTGTTACCGTTGTATCTGACAATGGAACGCAGTTTACATCAGAGGAATTCCAGAACTTCCTGCGAGATAGCGGAGTTAAATATTATAAACGAACAGCCCCATATCACCCATCGACAAATGGCGAAGCCGAAAGATACGTACAGACCGTGAAGGACGCCATACATGCCATGAACTCGACCAAAGGATCCTTACAACATAACTTGAACGAGTTCCTTCGACAATACCACAAGGCACCGCACACCACCACAGGACTTCCACCGGCACGACTCTTTCTAGGACGTGATATGCGCACTCGACTGAACCTGGTTAGACCAGACGATGTGCACACCAAGATCACACAGAAACAGCAAATACAGATGGACTCAACAGTTCGAACGTTCAACCCGGGACAATCTGTCTACTTTCTCTCCGGCAACCTGAAGATGGATAAATGGATCCCAGGCACTATTGCTACTCGCCTGGGAGATCTCCATTATGAAATCGAGTACGCAGGAAAGAAGGTAAAACGTCACACAGATCAAATTAGAGCTTTTTTAGATCAACCAGGGATACGAGAATCCGAAGACACAGTTCAAGAGAGACATGATGACCTCAGACCTCCACCAAGAAGACTCCGTTTTTATGAGACTAGAGCGGAAAATACGCCTAACCCAGCAGCAGTTGCAACACCTGCAGCACCAGCGGCGCCTAGAACTCCAAGAACACCCCGGAACCGCAGGGATGCGGCACCTCAACAAGGACCTGCTCCACAAACCCCACGCAGATCAACACGTCGTCGAATTCCCCATTAAGATTTTCACCTCAATAAACACCCTTGCACATCCACGCACGTTGTTATATATCTATAATTCAAAAGAGGGAGGAAATGTTGTGTATTGACTCCCAAGTATTATGTATTGCCCTTAAGGAGTGGAGAATTAAATTTGTAACAGTTGGTAACAGGTGCCTCTACTCTGGGCATTCCTGTCGGATGAACGGGGAGACGCGATAAACCGCTCGCAGTGTTTGCATTAGACCACATAACCTCATAGCTCAGTTAGTGCATTTTTGTAATAAACGTGATTTAAACAGTACAACGACTTTTATTTATCGCCGCACAAATATAAAAATATTTTTGTATGATTTGCTGCCTCTCCCTTTGTAGATTCGTAGCTGGGTCAGCCCTGCGTAATCCAACGCCGTATGAGGGAATGGGATCGATGGTGTCACTAGTGCAGGAGGTAGTTGTCACATTAGTTCCTGCATTGGTGCTGCTTTAAGTCTTGCGGCTCACGTAACGCATCTATTGATGATTTTGGAAATCGTTTGTTCGGCTCTTATTATCCAGTACTTTCTTCTCGCGGAAGCTAATATTACGCTCATTTTGTCATTTTCCATATAATAGTTGAAATAATTAATCAGATTTACAATTTACATTTATTTCGTAAAAATACAATAATTTTCCTAAGTGGTTAAGCAACCCTATTAACAACATCCTCAAATCTGAATAAGCTACAGTTCTATGTTTATCAGCTTAAGCCACACTCTGCATTCTTCAGTTTTTCTGTTGGCCAACCTTCAAATTTTTGGAACTTTGTTAAGTTAAATTGGACTGTTTTTGGGAATTTTTCGGCCATTTCCTGGCAAGTCTTGCGTCGTGTAAGTTTGAATCGCATCTTTTTGGCTTCGTAACCCCTGTAGGAATGTTCCGGAGATTTGTGTTTATATCACCGGCATTCGTTTCGTCACTGACGGATTTGATGGGACGTTCCTTCTTCGCACGCCTGACAGAACGTTGTGGCTATTTTACACCTTCAGGTTAGTAGTTGGCAGTTGCTTACGGTCTCCTTTCTTTATGCCGTAATCTATCTGGAAAATTTTTATTTTTAGCCATTTTATTGCACCCTGGAAATGAGTTTTTACCTGGATTGGTTCTATTTTTATTAGGGCAATTGGTGTCTGCATCGCCTGAATGCGGCCTGTTCGCTGTCTCTTGGCTCCAAGGCAAGGTCTCCCTGGGTTACTCGCTTTGCTGCTGGAAGCCGGCGTTTTCAGTTCCTATGTCCTCCGGGGGAGCTGGTGGCCCTGGCCAGTCAAATCTGTGTGAATCGTACGAAACATTTGATTTGGGGTGTGTATATATGCTAGCGAACTAACCACATAGATAATTGGAAAGCAGTTCATTCCCTATATGTTCTAGCTAATTATTTGTAAACGTAGCATTAGGGCATTTTATTCAATACGTTTCGCGCCTTATGTATTTGTAGTTTAAATTCTTGTGGCAGCTGTGTTAGCCACGCTAGTTATTTCTTGGCATGAGATTTTAGATATTCGTGGTATTGAATGCTACGTTTACATTTGCTTACCCTTGGTCTGCGGCAAATGTGACGAATGTCGTTTTTGAATTGGGCCCCCTGTAACGTAATGTAAATTCGGATATACTATTAAGCCTTTTTAGGACATTCAAACTTACCTAGACTACAGCCTAGCTGTATTTAACAACGGTATCTGCCGCTAGTTATCTGTTTAGGCCAGTGCCCTCGAAATTCAGCTGCTGAGGTTAGATTTATAAGCGTCATTGCACTGTGGAATTCGGTAATAGGTTGTGACTTGCGAACCGCTCGCAGAAAGTTAACGCTCAAAATTTGGATAATCGTTGGGCGTTTTTGCAATCTGTTTTTGTTTATAACTTTGTCAACAAAAAAAACATAATGAGTTTATGATATAAATCGCCTCGACCCTGTATGCTCATACAACCGCAAGGGAGTTTCGACCCTTCAAAATCTTGAAGTTGTCCTATTTAAGTTCGAGCTAACATTCGGGGTAGTAGTTAGCCTTTTCGCTTGCATAGCTTTGTATTGCCGCGCTCTGCCTCACAGGATGCGTGCCAATCTTTGTGCCTACTTTATACCTGCGTTGTCAATCGAGTAGCAATTCGATCACGGTAGCTTAAATCTTAGTTATTTTTTTTATTTATGCTTATATTGGATGAAATGGTATTATTGATTATATTTATGCAGTGCCCATTGTAGTTTTAACGTGTTTAGGTTAGTTATTGATTTGTTTGTATATTTATTATTGCTCTTGTTCGTCGATTTGCCTGTCCATGCCTGTCTAGTCTTTGTTACTGTTTTGTACTACAGAACCAATTATTTAAATAAATGCTGTTATTAGTTATTGGTTTTACTATTTTGTTTGCTGGATTTATCTCATAACTTGGGGAGGTCCGACCCAAGGTTTTGTCTACGTCGAGGACCTGGCACCCTTTCCTCTAGTTTCTTTTTCAGCTTAACTGGAACCCCGACCCTTCCCTGCGAGTTATTCACTTTAGGCCGATATTTACCAGCCGGCAAAATACCAAGTATAACTTTCGCCATCAGGTATGGCCACCCTTAATCCTTCGTCACACTAATGTTGCTTGGTTACCTCCAATACTGTGTAATAAATTTACAAGATGATTCTAGAGGCGACGATCTTTTCGCAGGTAATAGTGACAAAGGTAAAACCAATAGAAACTTGTATTTTGTGCAACATATTTGATTGAATTAGTAGGTTGTTTAGTAATTTGTAACTAAATTTTAAATAGATGTAGCTCATCTATTGATGATTTTGGAAATCTTTTGTGCGGCTTTTATTATCCAGTACTTTCTTCTCAAGAACGCTAATGCTGCTTGGTTACCTCCATGTAAGGTACCATGGTGAGCGTCCCGGGTGATCAATTCTGCCAGATGATTTCTGCTGGAAATTATCGGGTATTTTCCATAATAAGGTAGCAGTGCATGCTGCATTCTTCCTCCCACTCGAAGTACTCCGTTGGCATCTAGAAACGGGTGTACGTTGAGTAACAGACTTCTGTTGTCCACCATCCTGCCTTGCTGGAGCAGCTGATATTCACTCAGGAGATCGTGCCTTTGTGCGGATTTGATGCTGCACTTTAGACTGTCTTGTAACGCCGTGGTTGATAACTGCTGGGCTGCTGTGTTTTCCTTCCTAAGCTTAAACCAAACGCATGATTACAAATGAGCTGTAAAGAAGAAAATATATATCGGTTTTGTAAATCTAATGGTGGTATTTATGACGTCACTAAAATTTGTTTGGTGGCGCACGTCGTCTGATTTCTTGTCCCTACTTTATATGTAAATGGCAGTTGATCCAGCTCGCTCAAAGCTGGTATCTAGTCCGGCTGCCCAAATTGCGCAAAGTTCCGATCCGTTCTGCGTGTTCCAAGACTCCTGGTTGATGCACCAGTGTCTACATCCTCTATTTTACTCTAGTTTCTGCAATCGGGAAGTTGTAGGTTCGAAGGACCAATTTCCGCGATCTCCTTGATTTTAAGCCAAGCTGTGAGGTGTGTTATTTTCGCTTCCCCACAAATAATCCATTTAAAAGCACGTAAATACCCATTTTTCCCAATTCAATGTTTTATTATTAGTGCAGTGTTTTTTGGGTAGACTGTAGCTAGTTGCTTTGGTTCGTTGAACCCCTACGGGAGTTTTAAAAAGCGTTGAGTAGTACGTCGAGTGTTAGCTAGTGTTCCTGTGGCAAGATTTGGAGCAATTCCTAGATTAGCATAGCCCTAGAACCGCGTGGGAGTCAGCGACATTCGTGCAGAGCTGTAATGATTCCTGGGAACTGGGTCAAAGACGAAAGTCTAAGCATTTTTGGAGTAGTGCAAGCTGCAGGCGGCGTTCGAAGAAGTATCTAGGCCAACAAAGAGAAAAAGGAGCCCCTGTCCGTCGTCAGACTTGCTGTGGGGACGCCAGGGAAGCCAAACAAGAGCAGAAAATTATCATAAAAATAGAATTTGGCGTCGGGTGTTGTATATTTCCGAAAGAAGCGCATCGTGAGTGTTTTGTTGTGGCGTCTATTTACTTACTTTTGTTAAATCACTTAGGCAACGTACTCTTTCGTAATCACTGATAAAATTATTAATACGAAGCCAAGTTGTTTTGAAAAATCGTGAGGTTGGAGCGCCATGTTTGTAAAGTTGCTCACATCAGTTGAAATATTTAATATTGTAGCGGTCCAAAGTAATAAACAGGCGTGGATAAAACCATTACTTTGAAAAAATCATAAAAACCACGATAATTATCTTAATAGCAAATGTATTTCCTATAATTTTAGTTTAGTTTTAGTCTATACTGTACACCTTCATAATACATTCAGTTAAGACTTGTTTGAATACGCAACAGTGACACAAGTTATTTGTAAATATTTATATTCGTATAATTAGCTTTACGTGTGTAATGTTTAAAACATAATACTGAATATTAAGGAAATTAAGAATCAAACCTTTAATTCCCATATTTTCAAAAATTAAGACACAAGACACAAAGAAGATTGCATGTTTTCCTACCCAAAAAGTTCCTTTAATAACGTAACAGATAGTTCTCCATTTTTCTTGTACCCTGTATAGTACCCCAGGGCTGTTAATCTAAATATAGTGGCTACGCTTTACTTGAACTGTCTACACGTACTTAACTTGTGGAACTGTACCTTGAGAAATAACTTGTCAATGTACATTGGCACACAAAAAAGTTTACCTTCATCAAAACTTAACATTTTATTATCGATATAAGATATTACATAATTATTTAGAATTAAGGGGGCATTTTTTATCTTTAATTCTTAAAATATGCAAATAAGAGTATTTTGAAATACAGGGATGCACAATAAAAACTTTACAAATAATTAGGCAAATTGGTTGTTGCTTACGCTATAATGGTTTTATGCTACACTGCTACATTTTTCTGTAAATTATATGGTTGCATAACTCCACTCATACCTTTCCAATATTATTATCATTTTTATTTCAGTTCCTATTTCTATTTTTACAGAATTCAGTATTCGTACGTTTAAATTTACATCCTTTCAAATGTAATTGTATGTACATTATATAATTCAATCGACTTCAAATCTGTAGTTACTGCCCTATTCTTTACATACATAGAACATTACCTACTTTAGAAATTTCTAGCACATACAAATACGTGAATAATAGTAATTTATTATACAAGACGATAAAGTTAAATTTTATCCACGAGTGAATCGTTTAACGTCGAGACGAAGTTGAGACGTTAATGATTCAAGAGTGGATAGAAATAACTTTATCGTCGTGTATAATACAATATTTTTTTCTATAGCAAGAACTTCAACAATTTCAAAAGAAAATAATGACAGTCAATCACATTTCAAAATGTCAGTAGTTAGATTGGGTTGCTACGATAATACGAAGCTGTCATATTTAATTTAAACAAAAGTTAGAAAATTAAATTACTTTATCTATCCTTGATGTTAAAGTGCTACTTTATCTACCCTTGCTGTTAAAGTAAAACTTGACCTTTTGTTTTGAGTTGATAAAAGCACACTTTAACACGTGCTATAGAAAAAATAATGTTTTGGTGCTGCTTTAAATTCGCATGCAACACACGAATTGTATTCTTCCCTTGCATGTTTACTTATATTTTTCTCCTGTACATGTTCGTGTCTCACTAAACAATTCCCCTGTGTGGTTTTACATGTACATATACAACACAAGATTTTCTATATTAAATTTTGTCTAGTCATCCATTCTGCCAATTTCTTCAAAAGTTATGTAAATTAGGTACTTACTGCTTTTAACTTTCAACCAACCTCTATAGAAGAACACAGTAAACTGTAAAAATCAAGAGAAGTTCTTATACAAACACCACTTTCAAGTGTTGATATCAAGGTTTTTCTCTAGGAGAAGCCTTTACTTGTTAAATAACGTATGTTTCTTTACTGTGTTACATTTGCAAATTAAATATATATAAAGTAACGTATTTCTCTTATCTTCATATGTGTTGCTGAAATATCTTTCTTTGCTGTTCTATGCTACCAAATAGAACATAAGTATTAATAATAACAATATTATTTTTATTTACTGCATTATATATATATACAGATAAAAGTAATAAATATAAGTATGAAAAAAATCATACAAAAACGAAGCTTAGCTGCAGTAAAGCAGTCAAACTTTCTAAGCTTCGCTTCCATTTAATCAGCTGGTATTAGAAAAGCAAATACTTAACTAAGAGTGCCTTTTGTTCGAATTATGTTGTTACTGTAAATACGTATAAAAATAAGTTGTATATCTGGTTAATTTTCTTGCATTGCATATAGGTAATAATTTGTTAACCTGCTAGCGAAAACTGGAAGTTGAAACTGATCTGAGGTTTCGAGGGAATTAATTAGACCATTTTGAAAAATTATAAAGGCATCGGTGTTTACCAAATTCTGTTTGAAATAAAGAAACGACTACACTGCCTTTAAACCTCAAATTCAAGTTATGAACATCAGTCCGAAATGTAATTTTAAGATAGGTACTGGGTGTATGACTATAACTTATTTACTATCATTTTTTGAAACAAATGTTTTAAATAAAAGTTGCTAGGCAAAAGGTGCTTCACGTAGCCTTGATCTTGAGTTTACGTCATCACGTGTAAGTTCAAAAGCATGCAACTTTAATTATGGAAATAGTAACCTTTGACTTTAGTTACATTTTCAAAATCACCAGATGTGTTTGCTTCTGATTTTGGTAGGTTGAATGAGTACATTTTTGAGAAATTGCCATAAGGTTTTCAATTCCAAACAAAATTTTACTTTGTTTAATGCAAAAAGTTGCATGCCTCTGTGCTTATTCGTGATGATGAACTCAAGACCAGAAATTTGTGAAATTATTTTTTCAAGTAATTTTTGTTAAAAACTTTTTTTACATTGATAATAAAAAAGTTATAGCGCCATTGCGATATTTTTTCTCACCCTGTATAAATAGGGCGGCGTTATAAATAGAAAAATTTGGTCATATAGGCAAACAATATGTAAATTAAGTCTATTAAATATATTCAGCCAATGAGCATCATTTCATATTCTAGTATATTTCTTTTTACCATAAATCTGTGGTGAAAAGGCAAAAGGGTATAAGTCAAAAATGATCATTTTACAGGAACATCAAAAAACTATTTTGCTGGAGATATGAGAACAACATTTAATTCCTTTCGCTGGTAATCAAAAGAAACAAGTCGATTTATTGATCACAGCTTGCTTTGCTATTGATTCTAAAACTATTTCTACTAGAAAATAAATAAATACGGAACTTATACCTTATCGCATTTCCTTTTATTCATTTTATGAAGTAGCAAAAGGGTATAAGTTGACATATAGCGTTTTGCAATTTCCCGGAATATGTATTTTCTGATAAATAATTACTATGACAAAACAGCATATGTAGACATAAACTAAACAAGAATATGTGATTTCGAGTTCGAATAATGTGAGGTTATGTGTAAACTTACCGGTTAAGTTCTTGTTACAGCACTTCTGCAATACTTTGTACGCACGAGAGCGTGTGTCCATTTTGGCACTTATTCGTTAAACTACACTATAGAAACTAATACACTGGAAAACTGGACAGCTAAAACACGCTATTTCATCTACATGGAAATGCACTCGTAGTATAAGTGTACATAAGTTATTTGTTTCCAACAAAAACGGAAAGTTATGAAATGGCAAAACGGTATAAATTAACATATGCTGTTCTGGAGTTGCAGATAACCTTACGAAAAGCTTTGACGCGGGGTATTAGTACACATGTATCTATTTGCCATTGACTAAATTTGTTTTTTATCAATTTCTAGTAAATTTTCAGGGAATAAGTCTACATATCCCATTTAGAAAACTTGCTGTAACAATGCTGTTATGGTATGTAGACTTATATCCTCTTGTATTTAAATGCCCGATATTGCTCTGGACACGGGGCATCAATAAAATCAAAAGAGAGATAAGTCGACTTATACCCTTATGCCTTTTTGCCACAGAAATACGACGTAAACATGCATTTTGAAATTTTTGGCTCTTGGATTTATCTTGCGAATCAAAACAAGACCAATACACATCACAATAATCAACCAGAGACAACAACACACAGTTACATAGTGTGATATTGATATTAGTAATAGTAATAGTTTTAAATTGCAATTACCTCTCTGTAAACATTTAGATGTTTTTGAAAATTCATATTTGACTATAGCTAAGGTGATAGGTATTGCTTTATGGCTGATTGGTAAACTAACTTTATTTTAAAACAAATCAATTTAAAGTTTTACTAAAGAAAATCACAGCTGATTTATTCGCATTAAGTTAAAGTGCATGTTGATGTCATGAGTCAACTAGACCCTACAGGTCGTCATTTATATGCTGGCTAGCAATATTTAGTATGCCTTTTATATTGAAGGATTGGTATATTTGTGCATCGTCAGCAAAGAAATATGCAGTTGCTTAATGCATTCCTAACTTGAAAAGTATAAATTATAAATAAAAGTGACCCAAGAATTTACCTTTGACGGGAACCAGTACAGATATTCAAAAAGTCAGATAATTTATCTTGAACTTTGCCAGCTTGGTATCATTTGCTTACATAATTTTTAAGTTATATAATGAATCAGGGGAGCAGCCAATATAATGACAATGCAACATCGCGGCTTGTTGTATGTGCTTTGAAGTAATGTAACAAGAGAAAAGCAGTTATTTTACCGGAATCTGTAGCTTGAATTATATGATTACCTAGTTATATGTAATCACGCCATAACACGATAATCTCTGAAACGTCAATGTCAAGCAATTCATTGGAGGTTGGTGGTTTTCAATCTCCGTGAAAAAGCTAAGTTTTCTTGTTCCTTTGTAATTGTTATTCGTTGACAACGAGGGCAGATTGTCCCTCGAAACGTTCGTTATTTAATACGTTATTTAATAATTTTAATTTGCAGAGTGGCGAAATACCCAAAAAAAAATATGAATTATAACACGATTATGTCTTTTCTCTAAAAACAGATTGGTAACAGGTAATATATTGTTAAGATTTACATGTTCCGAAAAGCTGTCACTCCAGACTCCGTCTAATACCTACTTAAGATAATGCTAATAAAATACAGACGTCTTTAATCTTTAAAATTTGAAGGAGCTTTTATTTTTGCTAAATGTGGAATAATATAGCTAACTTGCAAGTACTGGGAGAAACTGAATTAATTATGGAGAAATTAATTACACTACTGATGAAAGGTAATAGGTATAGATATTTTACTATCTTGAAAGCTGATACCATCATATCCAATAGCGTTTGCCCTAATAAATGATATAATTTTCAATATTTAGCTCTTTTACTGTCTTAAACTGAAGTATAGAATTAACACAGTCCTTGATATTATTTTCGTAAAAGACATTCACATTTTGATAACATTTTTGACACAACTTCAATGAGATAATTATTAATTTTATTACAATTATATATATGTTGAGGATTTTCGGTGTGATTTGAACTTTTTGATATATTAAAAGCTTTGCTGTTGTTCCTGAATATTTTAGTTATTCTTAAAGTAATTGTCATTCTCTTTTCTAATACACTTACAATTGATTGCACAAAGTTCACTTTAAAACATTAATAAATTACAAATAATGTTTTTGATGTACGCTGTGTAATACTTCAGATGCATAATTATGAATTTTAAAGATCATGCTTCTCCATAATTGTTCAATATCATTGGAGGTAGTTAGAATTATATACGAAAAAGATGTCCGTAATTAATTTTTAATTGTCGTTATCAATTCGTAGACGCTATCACTGTCAAGAATGTGTAACGCGTTAAACACTTCGAGCCACGCGGAGAGTAAGAAAAACTTAAAGATACATGCTGCTGATAGTACAATAAGAGTCCAGGTGTAAACTTGATGAGTTGCGCAAGCTTCGCCACGCTGCTCGATACGCGTATCCCTACTCTCCGGCTCCCACCTAACTATCATGTTTTCTCCCCACTCTAGGTTCACCAAGTCGGCCGCCTTGAAGCATATAAAAGAGGGATGCCCAGCAAGGCGTCATCAGATTTTGCGAAATTGGCGGATTTTCAAGCAGGTGAAACAAAAGCATTTGGCGTCTATCTACGTCACACCTATAAACAAATTCGTGGCGGTTTGTTACCAAGCGCGATAATTAAATCAATTTATCTGATGTTTCCTTGCTTCCTGTCACGAGTTAAACTATTCACATAAACGCTGGTTTGCATTTACAACGTTCTGTGTTAAATTTCAATTTAAGAGGTTGTGAATAATATGAACTAGAATCGCGCATATGAATTACTAAATACCCAAATTCTGAACTTAACCTGAGATTAAGCAGTTTTGTGTTTTGCCGAGAGTTAGCCTAGAAAGTATTGCAGTTCAAGAAAATATAAAGAGGGGCAATTAACAATTTTATTTGAATAGCAGTTATTTGCAGTTCCGGTCCGGTCCTGGCGTGGCAAAAAGTTGCACGTCTGAAAGTCGCTCCGATATAATAAGCGAAATTTGGCGAAAAGGTGACTATTAATCAGGTAAACAAAGTAAAGGAGAATACCCTACAATAAACAGATATAAGGTAGGATTAGTATTAAGTAGCAACATTCGGTTTTAGAATGCAAGCGCCAACAACAGGCTGGCCTTGACGGGTCGGCAGGCTGGCTGCAGCTGCACCGCGCGGGAAAAAATAAACACCAGACGCTGCGAATATAAACAACGCGCAGAGCCATACTAAGGAAATTAAAACCACAAGAAAGGAAGTACAACTGCAATAAAAGGCCATACATCCTGGTTTAATTGAAAGGAACACAGCTGATTTATGAGCTCAAATAAAAGTGAAATTTCTAATTTATTTTAAACGGAATTTAGTTGACGGCAAGAAGCGGGCGACGACCTTTGCGGAGTTGATCCAGGTCAGCCCCTTATCGTGCCGTATATAAACACACGGAAAGGTGGCGACGCGTTCACGTTCTACAGTAAATAAAGAATAGGTTCGTACTTCAAAATTTACAAATTTGATTTTCAACACCTCAACCAAATATACAAAAAGTAAATATAATTTAAATACTAAAACACGTAAAAACGACAGATCAAGCACACGAAAAGTGCAAAATGCAGGAATTATTAGAAAAAATCAACTCCAAACTAGATATAATGGAAGAAAGACATCGGCGAGTGGAAAAGAAAATGGATACACTCCAAATAGAGTTAAACAAAGTTAGAGATGTGAACAAACAATTACGGGAAGATAACCTGCAGTTCAAACAAAAATTACTCCAACAAAATAAAAGAATAGAAGAAATGGAAAGGGAACTCAGGAAAAAGAAAATAATAATTCACGGTGCTGAAGAACACCAGGAAGAGAGCGAATTACAACTAAAAGAAATAGTAAGAGTAATCCTACGAGACAGGCAAATACCAAGAGGAATGGAAGAAGTAAATGAAATAAAAATATAACACTACCTGGTTATAATTATTTTTGTAAATTAAACTGTAGTATTAACTAATTGTGCCCTTATTAATGGTAGCTTCTAATTGGGCCTAGGGTCGGATTTTTTACACTTTGACTCAAAGAACAACAAGTAACGAAAAATAATATTATTCAACACTGTATAAAATAAAAATAAATCATTGCAAAATGTACAAGTTATAATATTATATTTTGGGGCTGATCCGGTAGCTGGAGCGGCAGGCCGCCGCACTCGCATGGGTGCATTGCAGATACCTTCGCCATGTGCGGTCTTTGGTGTTGGCAGAACTGGAACACAAGCGAATGAGTGACAGCTCGAACTAATGTAAACACGCGGGATAATTTCGGTTTATTTCAATTAAAAAGGGAATTGATTGAAGTTATGAGTTTGTTACTTTATGCGGGTATCTGTACATGTGTGTATTCTTGTGTTAACCCGGATGAGCTTGGCCTCGCACACGGGTCAAATTCCAAGCAATCTTATCTGGCTTTCGACGCGTGTCAAGATTATGGACAAAATATTTTTCTATGGGGCAAGTATGGGTTTTGCTGTCTTTCGGGATTGCCTATTTCCCCGTGAAATGCGAGCCGGGTTTTAAGGCCAAAAAATCTACACTCAGAAAGCTTTAGCGATAACGTACTCAAATGTACGTAAATATTTCAATTTAACTAAACTTTAGTACGAACTTTAATGCTTTGCACAAATTTGAATTATCGCATTTCAATATTCGAGGCACGAAGCCTTCCTCAGCTAAAGCCGCGGGATCGGCCTGGAGAAGCGAGGTTCGCTTCCTCGGAATAATCTCTGGTTCTCTGGACGACGAGAAATCCCATTTTATATGTTGCAATCGGTTCCTCGGGCCTCGCCGCGTTTAAGAGAAGGGGTGCGCGGACAACACTTATACGATCTGCTAGCGCACCGCGGTGGACTGGCGGCTCACGCGGGCTCCGAACTTTTGATTGTTGCAAATTTAATTGTTGGAAACGCGAAGATTAAGCACTTTTAATTTGAAATTAAATTTCGGTAGCGCTTAATCACGAGCGAAACGTTACAAGAAGACTGGGAAAACAACGAACGGGGAGGTACAGACCAATTTTAATGGAACTACGAAACTGGTTGAAGAAAATGGAGATATTAAGAGAAACAAAAAATCTAAAAGGAACCAAATAATAAAGCAATTAATACGCATGAAACTCGTCAATGATGTAAAATAATCCGTAGGCTCGCTTAAGTTTTACACAATACATAAATAAATAGTACACTTTACATCAATATAAACCAACAAGTTGAACCCGAAATAAGAAGAAATTTCACTAACCTCAAAATGCACTTTCATTCGTTCACCTACCTTGTTGTAAGCAAAGAAACTATTTCTTGGGTGCTCCAGAATCCAAGGCCTCTCTTTTAGTGATGGCACCAACCCGCACAGTTGATGGAAGTGATGCGAAACAGGAAGATCGTTGCTCGGCAGCTCCTTTGTTGCCACGTCCAAAGTCCAGGAAATAGGCACCCAAATTGAAGGTATTATTTGTAATTATACAAATCTAACATGGATAAATATGTTTGCCGTTGTTCAAGGCTAGTTACCAATGACTTCATCCAGAATACGTCGGAAATAAAATGCCAGTGGTAATTGAAAACTTTCATTATAATTGCTACAAGATAAATTAATTTCACGAGTATGTACACTTCAATATTATGATTATAACCTCAGTTCAGGTTTGATTCGAAAACAATTTAAAAATAAAAAATAACCTAAAACCTGAAATTATACTTTTGCAGTAATAAAAAGCGACAGAATCATGTCATCCGCTTGAATTTTGCTTTTATATGCTTCCAGAAACAAAACGCAATGCAACCTCAGGTTGGTCGATTTGACATAGAACCAAATTAAACAATTGCTCTGGAGCTCCTGAGTGACCCCCAAATTAAACTCAACTTATTCTAATAACTATCAATTGCAATTAACGAACTAGGTTAATTAATAATGAAAAACTGACTATAGTATAATATACTCGCAATAGAACATGAACAAGGTTTTTCGCCTGAATGAATTAGATCTAATTGCTGTTTTATACTAGCAAAGAGAACATCAATAAGGATTTTCACCAGTATGTGTCTTCATGTGCCTCAGAAATGAACTTTTCTCGATTGATTTATAGTCGCAATTAGAACATGAATAAGGTCTTTCGCCCGTATGTATCTTCATGTGCTTCACTAAATTACCTTTCTGTGCTACTTTATGCCCGCAAATAAAACAAGAATATGGTTTTTCACCTGTATGTATCTTCATGTGCCTTACTAATCTGCTTTTATCTGCCGTTTTATACTTGCAAATAGAACATGAATAAGGTTTTTCGCAAGTATGTGCCTTCATGTGTTTCACTAATGAATCTTTCACTGCTGCTTTATACTCGCAAATAGAACATGAATAAGGTTTTTCCCCTGTATGTGTCCTCATGTGCTTCACTAATGAACTGTTCTCTGCTGCTTTATACTCGCAAAGAGAACATGAATAAGGTTTTACGCCTGTATGTGTCTTCATGTGCCTCACAAATGAACTTCTTTCTGCTGCTTTATACTGGCAAATAGAACATGAATAAAGTTTTTCGCCCGTATGTGACTTCATGTGTTTCACTAAGTGTGCTTTCTCTGCTGCTTTATACTGGCAAAGAGAACATGAATAAGGTTTTTCGCCTGTATGTGTCTTCATGTGCCTCACAAATGAACCTCTTTCTGCTGCTTTATATTCGCAAATGGAACATGAATAAGGTTTTTCGTTTGTATGTGTCTTCAAATGCTTCATTAAATTACCTTTCTGTGCTGTTTTATACCCGCAAATAAAACATGAATAAGGTTTTTCACCTGTATGAGTCTTCATGTGCTTCACTAAGTGTTCTTTCTGTGCTGCTTTATACTGGCAAATAGAACATGAATAAGGTTTTTCACCTGTATGTGTCTTCATGTGTTTCAGTAAGTGTTCCTTCTGTGCTGCTTTATATGAGCAAATGGAACATGAGTAAGGTTTTTCACCTGTATGTGTCTTCATGTGCCTCACTAATAAATCTTTCTCTGTTGCTTTATACTCGCAAATGGAACATAAATAAGGTTTTTCACCTGTATGTGTCTTCATATGTTTCACTAAGTGTTCTTTCTGTGCTGCTTTATATTGGCAAATAGAACAGGAATAAGGTTTTTCACCTGTATGTGTCTTCATGTGCCTTACTAATGAATCTTTCTCTGTTGCTTTATACTCGCAAATGAAACATGAATAACGTTTTTCACCCGTATGGGTCCTCAAATGGCGAACTAGCTTGTGTTTATGTACTGCTTTATATTCGCAAATGGAACATGAATAAGGTTTTTCAGCCGTATGTGTCACCATATGTGTAATTAAACTACTTTCCTGTATTGCTTTGTATTCACAAGTGGAGCATAAGTGAAACTGTTTTGCACGAGTCGCCATATGTTCTGCTTCACATCCGCAGACCGTGCAAACTAACAATTTGTTTAACATATTTTCGCTTGCTGCACATGTAGCACGCAATTCATCTTTTACATTAAGTTCTTCCTGTTTAATATTCAAGTAATAAACTTTGTTGTCGATAGTATCTTTAATGATCTCTTGTACTATTTTATTTTCTTCGAATATCATCTGAGATTTGTCTAAGCTGCTAGTCATTGCACTACACAAATTATTATCAAGTAATTCCTGCTTCACGTCCATTCTGAAAGAAAAATAAAGAGGCCGAGTTTAAAATGCAATATTTAAAAACAATGTTACGCGAAATTCAATTAGGTCAAGTTGGTTATGTTTATTTACGAACTTTCTATAAATCAGTTCTAATATTTTTACTTACATTGAAAACCTTGAAGAAGCAACTAATACAATTAACGATCTAGCAGCAAATCGAATGTTGGGGCAGATAATTTTTAAATTTAAGTCCCTATTTATATGCATGCCCGAATAGCTAATCGATTGATGGTCAAATCTCTTAATTCTCTTGCATCCTAACCACTGTCGCCACTCTTAGAAATGCAAGTCACCATGCACCTGCACTGTGTGTTGCCTAACTGCCGAATTTCAGGCTTTTAAACGTTTAAAAATCAATAGAATTCCAAATGCCAGCTTACTTATGTTTCGTTGATTTAACAAAGGCGTTCGGTCGAATACAATTAAAAGATGTCTTGGCAATCATACCTATTAAATAATGCACAACACTACATGGAGTGTTAAATCGACAAAAGTACCAATGCGTTTACTGACGGTTTACTATTTTCGGGTTTTTGTAAACAAACTTCCTATTATTTTTAATAGGGATATGACCACAGAGAACAATTACTTATGCTTATTGGTTGTGTTTTTTAACTACGAACACAAGTATATTTCATTTAAAAAAAAAAAGGTTTTTTTCTACTCATGACATTGAAATCAGTCATATTGACATTGATTCCGGTGGTTGAAATTGCATTTCAACCACTAGAGATTGAAATGCTCGGACTACCGGGATTTCAAACTGTTTGACATTCAATTGGTGACAAGAGAAATGTCACTTTATGTTTACTTTTTTCTAAAGTGCATTAATTTGTTAAAATGAGTGAAAATTCGTAGAAAAAATAGTATATGCAACTCGTGGCTGATAAAATTTCAACTTCTCGAGTTACTTTTTTCAACTCGCTTCGCTCGTTGAAAAAAAACCACTCTCAACGTTGAAATTTTATTTCAACCACTTGTCCCATAATATACTATATTACTGATTTTCTGATGAGCCCAAACAAGCGTTTAAACACACCCTTTGAAATCGATTTTCCGAGTTCGTCGCACGATCCAAGTTTGGGTGGCTTCGTGCATCTCACACTAACGCGCGAAACTTAATTGCGGCTTGCGCCGCTGGCTACAGCAAGTACTATCAGAAAATACTCCGAAAGCTATAATTGAGCTAATACGTGACATAAACACTAACAATAGAACCAGAAGAAAAGTACAAAGCTATTATTTTGAAGCACTACCTGTCACCAGCCGAATAAGAAAGGCGATTCCTTGAACGCATTATTAGTCAATGCCGTAATGAACAAAATATTAGAGGCTGTAAAACTAAAAAGTGGGTACAGAATGGGGACGCATAATGTAAATATATTACGCTACGCTGACGATGCACTTATTATAGCTGAAGATGAGGATAACCTGCAAACAATACAACATGACAATATCAACTGACAAAACAAAATGTATGACGATTAGCAAAGAACCGCTGAGATGCAAACTGGAGGTTGAAGGCAACATCACAGAGCAGGTAATGAATTTCAAATACTTAGAAATAGAACTATCCACATGCAGGAATCTCAAAAAGGATGTATAAACACAGATCACAAAAGCCCTCATAATATTTGGGTGTCTACGAGACATTACATGGCGCAGCAAACACATGAACCTCGAAAGCAAAATGAGAATATATAAAACTTTAGTACTCCCAATATTAGCATATGGAATAGAAACCAGAGCAGATACAAATGTTACAAAATGGCTAACCCGCACTGCTGAAATGCGAACACTGAGACAATTTCTAGGAATAATATTACGCGGCAGAGGAAGAAACACAAACATTCGCTATAGACGCAATATACAGGACATTGTGGAAAGGTCAAAACAATGGAACAACCACGTCAAAAGAATCATCGCCTAGCAAAAATTGTTAAAAATTGTAAACCCCAAGAGAAACGAGGTCCAGGAAGACCACTAAAACGATGGATGCAGAGTTTGTTGTCATCAACAGAATGATCATCTGGTATTAACAGGAAAACCTATATACAGAATAAGAAGAAGATACTGAGAAACAATTAGTATTTTCAATAGGTAAATCAAAATGTTGAACTCCTGCATTTGACATTTTTCCTCTTGCACCATACACTAAACGCTATCCGAAAAATTCACCGCCAACAATTCAAATCAAATGAATTATAAACCACAAATAGGAATTAACTTCCAAATATTCAAACCGCAAAATGCTAACTTTAGCTTAAATTACAACTTTAAGGACAACTCCTGTGCTATAGCAATGCATAATCGCACAACGCCTATGGCGCGGCTCATAGGTCACAATACACATGCTTATTTCAGCAATTTTGAATTGCTTAAATTTGGGCTCATTGGCATCATAAAAGATTGAGCCAAAAGGTTGATTAAACACTCTCAGTTTGATTTGATAAGATTTTAGTAAGAACTGACCTAATTAAGGCGAATGCCTTGTCGATTTAAAACAGAGCTGATAATGGCATGTACTTACAATTTAGCTTGATGCTGAAGTCCAGCGATCGCAAGTGGAATCCTGTGGTGTTGCAATCCATGAAGACGCTAAGCCGGGTTTGGCTGCAAATTGCTGAGAATTCCAAGGTCGACACTTGTTACAGTACGAACACGACTTTACGACAAAACCGACAGTAAAACTACAAAATCGAAAAAATTACGCAGATCCGCTGCCCCAGCCCCATTACGAGGTTACAAAAGGTTTGCCGGCTAAACCGCAGTGAAGCAGGGGTATTCTTTTCTACTTTGGATTAGGACGTTGATCTGGTACGCGAGGTAAACGATGTTCAATAATTGATGCGCCACTATATTCGGCTAAATTGGGAAAACAAAATCAGCAACACATGTGAACGCACTCTGAATGTGGAAGCGAGTCATTCACCTTGTTATTAAATTAATAATACGAAAATCGTTGTCGTGGACCATTTTAAAATATTAATAAAACTATAGATTTCGTCTTGATCTACTTATTTTTTTTAAAATCCCGAACGTTTTCAAACGATTACCTTTATCAGCCTTCGTTATAATGACATTTTCTGTTTTTAATTTTTTCTTCAAGGATTTTATAGTGTTGTTAAAAGAAGACTTAACATTTTTCTGCTCAGAAAATATTTTAAGGCATTTAGATCTGTAAAGATTGGGACTCTCTATCTAGGAGCGTTCGATAATGAACTCCGTAGAAATAGCTAAAGATTTTATTGAAGCTACATTTAAATTCTGAGGGGGCGAAAATCCCAAGTTTAAATGTAACAATTTAATTTCAGAAGGGTCAAGCTGAACACCACTGAGGTTTAGAAGTCTTGGGTAAAAATTAAAAGTTTCTTTAAAAGGTCCATTAAAAATGTGATTAATATTATATGTCGGTTCAATAACATTAGGAGTAGCCAAATCGGTATTCAAAGTTGGAGAATTGTTTGTATTACGAAGCAATGGTGGTAATAAAAAATCTTTGTCGATATCGTTATTTTTCATGCGTGGTGACTTGTTAGATGTGTCGTTCTCGATGCTCGGCGTAGTTGCGATTGCTGGTACTTGTGATATAGCTACAGCTGATGTGGATAAGGAGTTAGCGACCTCGACACGTGCCGTTACCTGGAGATTGTCTGGAACGGGGGATGTTGCGCTGGTTGGAGTGTTGGTTATGTTATTTAACGGAGCTATTGGTTGCAGAATATGTATGTTATTAGCTTGAACTTTGGATGATACAAGTATATTTAACTTCTTTGTCAAATTCTGCTTTAGAAGAACAGATGCAGTAAAAGACTTATCTCGAACGTCGTTGTCCAAAAAATCCAACTTGTTATTTCTTGCTTGGCAGAGTTTGGTCAACGATCCATGTGCAAAACTGATTTACCTTGCAAAAATAACTCATTGTTGCAACTACTAAACTCTTTTTACAATAAAAGAGTACACACAAAACGCGTGCAAATATCGTAAACAAGAAAGAAAAAACATAAGTACTTAACAATGAACTCTATTAAAATAATAAAATATGTAAATGACAATCAACAAGGGTTTAGAATAAAAATATCGACTCCGAGATGGGTTAGCGAGAGTTAGATTAAATTGCGTCACGTCTTACACAGTAACAAGAAAATATGACGGCAATTCATTAAATTTGGAAACTCAGCAACTAACAGTTCTAACAATAAATGCTGCGATGGCGGCAACATTACGCAAAATTGTTCACTACTTTTGTCGGGACGCTACGTTCACTGTACGCTGTGCACAATAAATCTAATACAATAAAAATGGTACCTGAAGGAAGTGAGTTGACTGTGTTCGACGTGCGGCAGAGCTGTAGGTGGTCGTTATCCAAAACGAACTGCCCCACATGCCCTAAGAAACTGCACAAAGCAAAGGGAAGCTGCGGGCTGGAGCGGTCTAAGTCTAACATCCCCGATGAGGGTAAATTGAAGTCCATGGCGGTAAGGCAGATCTCGAAACGGTACGGAAACTATGATATGCAAGAGTAAGTTTATTACTGGAATTCCCACGACAATAATCCGTCAAACAACGTATTTAAAGCTGCCGCTTTACGATAAACGAGAATTTCCAAGCTTACGATTAAATGCGGTACTCAACGACACTCAGCAAACAACCTCCAGTCACTGTTACTCAAAGCAATCACTTTACGATCTCTGATCGATGGAAAAACACACCGGTAACTACTTAAACTGGAAGTGGAATGACAGCGTCTTTGGAGGGCACCTCAGCCTTACAGAACGCTGCGGCCAGAGCGCCAAATTCACACACGTATTTTGTAACTCAGAGTTGGGGCGGTAATGAATTCAGAAAACGCGGGTAAGTCCAACGGCGGTTGCAGCGTCGTAAAATGCATCTCTCTTTTACAACGACACGCGAGATCCTCCGTCGCCTAATTTCAAAGTATTGCAACGCCAAATGCAGCATATGACCAAATATTTTGGGGAAGCACCGAGCATTCATTGCGGCTTTTTGTCGCCCCGGAAGCGATAAAGCCTGGTCATTTTTTTTCAACTAGTTATGAATAACCCTGTATAATTTTATTCTACTTATTTTAATACCTGCTGTTTTAAATGACTTTTGACAAATAAGTATTTGCTATTAACCCTCTTTCATTTTAATTCAAATAATCTTTACATCATATTATAATCCCTTCCTGCTTCTTTTCCAATTACATGTGTTAATAATTCTGATTTCATTTTAAAATACATAAATTTATTTTTGTTATTGTATGGAAATATTTTTAATCATTTTAATAATATGTACAATGTTAAACCTTCATACCAAAACCATTACAATACAAATAATAGCATTTTGAAATACAGGGATACACAATACAAACCTTACAAATAACTAGGCAGCTTGTATGCATAAGCTATAATGGTTTTATGCTACACTGCTACATTTTTCTGTAAATTATATGATTGCATAACTCAACTCGTATCTTTCCAATATTATTATCATTTTTATTTCGACTTACGTTAATTTTAGTTCCTGTTTCTATTTTTACAGAATTCAGCACGCGTATGTTTAAATTTACATCCTTTCAAATGTAATTGTATGTACATTATATCATTCAATCGAGTTCAAATCTTTATGTATTGCCTTATTCTTCTACATACATAGAACATTACCTACTTTCGAAATTTCTAGCACATACCTGGATAAATAATGTTTTGGTGCTGCTTTAAATTCGCGTACAACACACGAAGGGTATTTCGCCCTAGCATGTTTACTTATATTTTTTCCTGTGCATGTTTATACGTCTCACTAAATAATCTCCCTGTGTGTTTTTACATTTACATATGCAACACCAGATTTTCTATATTAGATTTTGTCTAGTCATCCATTCTGGCAACTTCTTCAGAAGTTATATAAATTACGTATTTACTGTCAACCAACTTCTAACGAATACAGTGTAAACTGTAAAAATCAAGAGAAATTCTTAGACAAACAACGACACCACTTACAAGTCTTTATTTCAAGGTTTTCCTCTAGGAGGGGTTTTTACATGCTAAATAACGTACGTGTCTTTACTGTGTTACATTTGCAAATTAAATGTCAATAACGCATTTCTCTTGTATATGTGTTGCTGAAATATCTTTCTTTGCTATTCTAAGCTACCAATTAGAACATAGGTATTAATAATAGCAATATTTCTTTATTTACTGCATTATTTATACATATATAAGTAATAAATAACTATGAAAAAAACATACAAAGGCGAAACTCAGCTGCAGCAAAGCAGTGAAACTTTCTAAGCTTCGCTTCCACTTAATCAGCTGGTATTAGAAAAGCAAATACTTAACTAAGAGTGCCTTTTGCTCGAATTCTGTTGTTACTGTAAATATAAAAAATAAGTTGTATATTTTGTTATTTTTTTTTTGCACTACATATAGGTAATAATTTATTAAACTGCCAGTGAAAACTGGAAGTTGAAATTGATATGAAGTTTCGAGGCAATTCATTATACCATTTAGAAAAATTATAAAGGAATCGGTGTTTACCAAACTCGGTTTGTAGTAAAGGAACGAATGCATTGCCCTTAACCCTCAAATTCAGGTTATGAACATATGTCCAAAATGTAATTTTAGGTCTGGTACTGGGTGTGGAAAGAGTAACGTAATATGGCTACAACTTATTTACTATAAATTTTTCAAACAAACTGTTAAGCCATTTTGCAGCCTTAAGCAAACAAGTAGAGCATCTAAACCTTCAGCACAGTTTGTCTGTATCTCGAATCAGAGGTCAGCACTTTCAATTTCATTTAGCAAATATTCACAGATACCAGCTCTGTTCTTTCCCATTTATATCCGAACACCCTGTGTATGGGCGTAGCTGTCTCGTTTCAATCATTTCTAGATCACCCTTTGTACAAAGCGTGCCCATCTAAGGCGCGAGGAACTGGTTTGAACTGGCGTAGACTCCGCGTCGCCATTGGTTGTTGCTCCGCGGGGATATAGCGTGGCGTCACCCGGATGCTCGCAAGCGAGTTCCGGCAGGACTACAGACAAGAGAGGTTGTGTGTTGTGCGAGTGGCGGTGATCACTTTTAGGCGTGGGTGCGATGAGCTTTGCGAGTCCGTTTCTGCTTCCGTAAGTAAGGGATTGTCCCCTTTATCTCGATGCCGAGGATCTATCCAGCAGGACGTAGTGGACCGTTTTTGCCGCAGTCGTTGTGCTCGTGGGGGCACTTTTCATGACCGCCATATTTGACGGATTCTAGTTCGTTTGCCCCAAAAATGCCGTATCGCGGCTGATTCAACGCCACGGATTGCAGCAGACTATCAACCGATCGCACGCCATTCTCAAAGACCGTCTCCGAATTAAGGTACCTGTAATAGAATCATTTGAACATAATAGTGTTACTTGTGCAAACGATGTTGCGTTTGTGGTTTTTCTGCGAAGGCGTACTTGCGCCTCTTGCTCGCTTATTACTATTTTATGCGGCGCTCTGGGGCCACGATGCCTTGTGACGCTGCCGTTGCTAACTTTTACTTAAATGTGGCCAAGGTGCGAGCTTGGCGCTTGACCGTACAAAGAAATTCATGAATTCTTCGCAGATGTCTGTGTGCGGGTTTTTTTATACCTAACCATTCGATTAGCGAACGAACGCATCGCATAGCCGTGCGACGCCGTCAATATCACGATTTGTTCGAGACTTTCCATATGTGCGCTTTAAGCGTTTAAGTTCATTTATCGCACGCATGGGCGACGTGGCACTGGCTGGAATGTATATTCAAAATTCACCTATCTTTGCGAGGCTATTCTAGCCCCTTTTTGGCCAAGTATTGCAGCTACGCTGCCCCTCCTCTGCCTAATAAATTAGGCCGCGAGTTAATTCGTCGCATACTTTTGCGGCGCCGTGTTTATCAATAGCTATATTGCTTCCGTCGCCTACGCAGGCGTATGATTCATTGTTATGAACTAACGCCCATTGTTTATCACTGTTCTGTTTGTTATAAAGTGACGAACCAATAGCGGCCAGTCACATGTTGTGTGTTTGTACCGTAGCATTAGCGCGTCTATCAGCTGATGCGTATTTTTCTTAAGAGGTAACATAAGTTTGGCGGCACGATTTGCTGCCCGAATGTATTAATCGACTAATAGACGCATAACTAATTAAGGGACGTATTATTCTTGTTCGCCTTGTGCATGCTCTGTTTCAGATAGTGCCCCTCAGTGTAAAGATTGGTGTACGACGGGACTTGAGAGTTCGGAGCGTGCAGGTAAGATTGGTCGTTGCACCGGCGCGGCTAAAAGGTCCCAATACTGCAATTCCAGTATTTTCAGTCACGAAATTGTTGTTCGGGCTTACCGCTCGCGAGTACCGTTATCGACGGAGTATCTCGAATACTTCGCCACCGATGACCGTCCATGCCCGGTTATTCGGTCACACCTTTATTACAGGCTTGGTGGCGCCCTTATAATTTCGACGTACCCTGTATATGTCTTAGCACGCTTGCCCAACGACGTATCGTTTGAACCCCGACCGACTCCCTGAGCGCTTCAGCCGAGGCCTTTACTCTGTTTTAACGAATCTCAGGGCAAGTGCGCCAGTTTTCCAGGACTGATCCAGTCGTGCGACGCTCATCTTGGATGGGTGTCGTTAAGTCGTTTTGAAACCGTAACAAAACGTTTTAAAGAAAGGTTGCTAGGCAAAAAGTGCTTCACGTAGCCGTGATCTTGAGTTTATATTACAGATCATAACGTGTAAGTTCAAAAGCATGCAACTTTTATTTTGGAAATAATAATCTTTGACTTTATTTACATTTTCAAAATCACCAGATGTTTTTGCTTCTGATTTTGGTATGGTTGGTTGCATGAGTACATTTTTGAAAACTTGCCATCAGGTTTTCAATTTCAAACAAAATTTAACTTTGTTGGTGTTGAATATAGAAATCCACAAGATATTGTTGATATCCTAGGTGAATACCTTAGTAGCGTATACAGGGTGCCCAACTTAAATGTACGCAGCTTTAAACAGTTGAGTATGCAACACACATTACATTTCAATGGCGATTGTAATGTGTGTTGCATACTCACCTGCTTAAAGCTGCGTACATTTAAGTTGGGCACCCTGTATATTGATTCTACCGTTGCTTTTGTTAGTCATAATATTCAGTCGAGTAGCTTATCTATAAACATATCTACTATAATCGAAGATGAAGTTGTCTGCGCATTGCGTAAATTGACATTAAGATTACTGCAGAGCCTGATCAAATACCTTGCTTTGTTTTAAGGGATGGTAGGTACGTTTTTAGCAGGCCTCTTACGACCATATTTAGTTCGGCTCTCAAACACCCTATGTTTCCAGATGAGTGGAAGCTTGCTAGAATATGTCCGGTTTTCAGAAGCGGTGAGCAGTTTGATGCTAGGAACAACAGACCGATATCGATTTTATCCAATATTGCGAAGGTTTTTGAAATGGTCCTGTATAATTGTATTTACGGCCCCTTAAAAAATCTAATTTCGTCATATCAACACGGTTTTGTTGAAAACGGTCAACTTTAACGAATTTATAATTTATGTTATTTAACATAGTCAATCTCCAAAGTTGTAGACAAAGGAGGCCAGGTCGACGTAATTTATACAGATATGTCAAAGGCTTGTGACCGTATAGATCACGGAAAATTGCTGAATAAATTAAACTGTCTGGGATTTAGTCATTCACTTATCACGTTCTTCAGTTCTTACCTGCCGACCGGCTGCAATTTGTCTCATATGGTGGATATAATTCTCAAACTTTTATTGCTAAGTCTAGAGTACCGAAGGGGTCTAACCTTGAACCTTTGCTTTTCCTGCTTTTCATTAACGATGTCGCATATAATATGAACTGTGAATTACTTATGTTCGCTGGCGATATTAAGATTTTTACTTCTATTGAGTTTACTCTGATTGTTTAACTTTGCAGCACAACGTAGATAAATTGTACCAATGGTGCTGTTTAAACAAGTTGCATGTAAACACATCTAAATGTAATGCCATATTCGAGGAAATCTAATCCAATTAATTAAAACTACACCATTAACGGCGACTCTCTTACACGCTCTTATACAATATTAAAGATCTTGGTGTGTTGTTTGATTGTGAACTACGTTTTAATCAGCACATTATTGAATCTGTAGCAGCTGCCAATAGAATGCTAGGATTTGTTATCCGAAGCACAAAATCATTTCGTCAACCAAATTCAATAAACATTCTATGCCATTCTCTTGTTAGAACTCAGATCGATTACTGTTCTGTTGTTTGAAATCCGACATATGAATATTATAAAAAAAATGTTAGAAAGCGTAAAAAGAAAAATATTAAAATATCTGTGGTTTAAAGTCAATCATCTGTATCCTGAGCGCAGTTTTGATCACACTATCCTACTGAATACATTCAATTGTATATCGCTTGAGTCTTGTAGAAAGCACCGTAGCTTAGTATTCTTATACAAATTAATCCATTACTGAATTGATTGTTCTGATTTTTTAAATAAACTACATATTTTTGTTCCACGATTACCAATCCGAAATGTACACAACGAATCATTGAAAATGAACAGGGCTATGCAACCAACATTATGGCCACATCCAAAATTTCAGAAATATCAGGCTACTTTTATGAAACCGTGTGCATTAGATGAAGTACTTTTTGAACAACACGGTTGTAGTGGCCTTCTAAAAACATTGTTTCAAATGTGTAACATCTGTTGCATGACCCTGTTCATTGTCAATGATCGTGTGTATACAGGGTGTCTCAAAATTGACGCCCGTGCTTCTGGGATTTGATTCAGGGAGCTAAAAGAACTCGAAAATAAAGAGTGGAAAATTTTCCGTTTGTCTTTTGTTATCGAGTTATCAATTAAAACAAAAATTTAAAATATAAACTTTAAACTTTATTAAATACTAATAATATTTGAGAACAAGTTATTTTACACATCTGTTGTCACAAAATGTGTTCAAATAGGTTACCCCCTACTTCAAGGCAAACATTCGCACAATTTATCACTGAAGTACGAACGCTCTGTAGCATATTTTCGTCAATTGACGCCACAGCAGCGTGAATGCGAGCTACGACATCTTCAGGATTCACAACAGGTAAGCACACAAAACCGAAGGAAATACTCAATACGACAGAACGATTAATAAATCTTTAACATCGCCATAGCCACCTTATTGAATTATGTTACACAACAAATTGGAGCGACCGGGCGATAGAAGTTATTATTTACATTTTCATCAATAAGTCGATAACAGATGATAATCGAAAAATTTTCCACTCTTCATTTTCGATTTCTTTTAGCCCCCTGCATCAAATCCCAGAAGCACGGGCGTCAATTTTGAGACACCCTGTATATACATTTTATCTTTCAGTGGCTAAAACTAATGTCCTTCTAAAATCTCCCATTTATATTGTGTGTCATTATTGTAAACTTGTTAATGACAAACTTGATATATTTTGTTGTAGTCTAAAGCAAGTAAGAGAAAAAAGCTTAGAATAGCATTTGTGAAGACTAAATAAAATATTTATTTTTGAATCCATCAACTCCGTACAGATACTTTAGATTTATTAAATTTTGCATGTAACTATTTAGTATACTTTATATATGTTTGTCTTATAATTGGGTTTGTACTTGTAGTGTAACATTTACTATATAAATAAGTAAATAAATAAATCAATAAATACAAAGTTGCATGCCCCTGTGCTTATTCGTGATGACGAACTCAAGGGCACAAATTTGTGAAATACTTTTTTCCAAGTAATTTTTGTTAAAAACTTTTTTAAATTGATAATAAAAAAGTTATAGTCACATTGCGATATTTTTTCCTCACCCTGTATAAATAGAGCGGCCTTATAAATAGAACAATTTTATTATATAGACATTAAATTAAGTATATTAAACATATGCAGTCAATGAGCATAATTTCATATTCTACTATATCTCTTTTTACCCTAATGAGACGTAAACATGCATTTTGAAATTTTTAGCTCTTGTATTTATCTAGCGAATCAAAACAAGATCAATACAACACACCACAGTAATCAACCACAGATAACAACACGCAGTTACATAGTGTGATAGTTCATCTACTTTGTTGTAAGCGGAGCAACTATTTCTTCGCTGCTCCAGTACCCATGGTCTCTCTCTTGGTGATAGCATCAACCCACACAGTTGATGGAAGTGATGCGAAAGAGGAAGATCGTTGCTCGGCAGCTCCTTTGTTGCTTTCTACGTCCAAAGTCCAGGAAATAGGCACCCAAATTGAAGGTATTATTTGTAATTACACAAATCTAACATTGAGAAATACCTTGTTTGCCTTTGTTCACGGTTAGTTACCTATGACTTCATCCAAAATACAAGTTGGAAATAAAATGCCAGTTGTAACTGAAAACTTTAATTATAATTGCTACAACATAAATTAATTTCAGTTCTGATTCGAAAACAATTTAAAAATAAACAAATAACCTAACCTCAACTTAGGGTTGCAAAGGAAGTTTTTGCTTTTATAGGCTTCCAGAAACAAAACACAACACAACCTCAGGTTAGTCGATTTCACATAGAACAAAATTAAACAATTGTTCTGCAGCCCCAAATTAAACTCAACTTATTCTAATAACTATCAATTGCAATTAATGAGCTAGGATTAATTAATAAAGGAAAACTGACTATAGTATAATAATCCTCAAAAAATTACAAACATTTTGAGTTAAAGCAGAAGGAAACGTGAAAATTAAACATCTTTATTCATATTTATTTAATCTGAACTTTACAGAAAATTGAACTTCCCTATCATTTGCTACACCCTTTTCTTTCAATTCTACAATTTCACATAAATCCTAATTTAAGTTCTCGTGGAAATCTATCGCCACTTAATCAAAATTAATTTCCCCATTTTTCTATTACTAAACCAGTTTGTAGGGTCGAATAATCATTCAAATTGGTTATTTGCCCTCTACACCTGTTGTACAATAAGGTTTACAGGTTACATAAAGTTTTAAACTGCTAAATTATAAAATTCGTTTTTTCAGGTAAGGGATTTACATTTTTGCGAAAATCGCACCCAAAATCACCAAAGAACGCAGAACTAACATGTGGAAAGAAAATATTAGTTACAAACCATCTCCCTGTGCATTTTCAAACCATTCCAATGCAGTCTGTGCAAATGATGAATAATCGTAAAAGAATTGGCAAGATCGAGTGTGAATTTTATATACAATTAGTATTTAATAATATGGCTAAAACCCTACTAAAACTAATTAAAGATAACATTCTCTATTAACAATGTACAAAACTTGTTAAACTATAATAATAAACACTCACATAGTTTTAGATTTGATTCAGGTAACCTCACTTATCACTTTTCGTTGAAATTGTGGTGAAATCTTCTGTATTACGAATTTTAGCTTGTAGGTATGCTAAGCCGTTTAAAATCCATCATATTTCGGCTGTGTTACTATAAAAACTATTTGCAAAACAAACCAGACCAGTCGGAAAATAAATTTGACAAGATTTCTATCCTGCTTTGTACGAGCCCTAACAACTATATGTTGGGACGATTACGATTTCTTAAAAAACTTCAGCATGTTTTAAAGATACTTTTAAATGAGATGTTGTATCGGACTTTTTCCACTGTCTCGGGTATTTACCACACGACGTTTCTGGAGTTTTTGGTCTACTCCCGTCCTCAGGTGAATGAACTCCTGTGGTCAACACCCGAGACAGTGGAAAAAGTCCGATACAACATCTCATAATACACCACTGTCAAAAATGACATAATTCAGAGAACATACTTTTAAATATTTTGCGGTTAGTTATAAAATCGAAGGAAGTATCTTTTACAACATCTATTAATGGTTGGCAATTGTCAACGTTTTGATTTTTATTTCTATTTTTAACTGAAATTGCGAAAATATACCTACGATTTTCGCTGACAATTAAATGTTGGGACGGTGAAATTTTTTTATCAAGTAATCATGGAAAACAAAATTGAACAGCACCTGTCAACGTTGTTGGTAACATATTGTTAACTTATAAGCAAAAAACAGTGTGAACCTTTTTTCAAAAATTATGCGAAATTATTGTGTCGCAGTATTGTCCAGGAAAATCATTAGGGCAAATAGCCACTGATTTGAGAATGGCAAAATCTTCAGTGGGAAATATTGTCAAACACTACGGAGAAACGGGAACTATCGAAATTAAAGGAAAAAGTACTGGTAGAACTCACATTATAACGGCACGATGCACAAGAAATGATATAAATTTGCAAAAAAATGGAAAAAGCACTGTAAGGGAAATTACAGTCCTTTGAAATCAGTGCAATGGTCTTAATGTGTCTCGAGAGTCTAGTCGGAAACATATACATGAAACTGGGCTTGGATTTTACAAGGTAGTTAAAATTGCATACCAACATAAGTGAATTATTTACGTAAAAACTTATTCTCTGAATGTCAAACTTATTTAGGCCAAAGAAAACCCTCTATTAACTGCTGTTCAGAAGCGAAACCGCTTAAATTGGGCAAAATCTAAAATAAGTTGGACTTGTGACGACTGGAAGAAAGTTATTTTCAGTGATGAGTCGAAATTTGACGTTTGTGAAGGGGATAGTAGAAAACGGGTGATTAGAAATAAAAACGAGGCCTTTCATAACGACTGCTTAAAAAGAACTGTTAAGTTTACAAAAGGGCAAATGATATAGGGTTGCATGTCTGCTTGTGGTTTGGGGCAACTGGAATTTATTGATAGTACAGTAAATGCTGCTTTGTGTCATACCACCCATTCAACCAAACAATGGTTTGCTCAACAGAATATGAAAGTTTTGTCTTGGCCCTCAAGTAACCCAGACCTAAATGTAATCGAAAATTAATGGCACGAAATGAAAAAATACTTGAGAAATAACCCTCAAGGAACAATTCCAGACTTAACAAGAGCAAAATTACGGCAAATTTGGGACACGTTAACCCCTGAATTTTGTAACAAGCTTGTAGAAAGTATGCTGGCACGTATTCGAGCTGTAATCAAGTCAAAAGGAGACATCACGAGTTACTAAAATTATTATTTTCATCAATTTAGTTTTGCGTCCCAATTAGTTGTCAAAATTCTTTCTTCTTTTTTTAAATTTATTTATTTCAATAAACGGGGCTGCGCGCGCTATTTTGCGGTCTACCCTCAATTTACTACTATTTTTAGGCCTATTACATTGGGCCATTTCAAAGAAGGAAGCCCTTGAGGCTCCGCCCCTTTCCAAGAGGGCGCCGTCCTTCTGCAAGGAGACCATCGGGGATCCGCCCTCTCCAAGGGGGCTCACGGGGTTCCGCCCCTCTCCAAGGGGGTCCTCAGGGCTCCGCCCCTTTCCAAGGGGTCCCTCGGGGCTTCCGCCCCTCTCCAAGGGGGCCCTCAAGGCATCGCCCCTCTCCAAGGGGGCCCTCAGGGTTCCGCCCCTTTCCAAGGGGGCCCTTGGGGCTCAGCCTCTCTCCAAGGGTGCCCTTGAAGCTCAGCCCCTCTACAAGAGGGCCCTGGGGGCATCGCCCCTCTCCAAGGGGGCCATCGGGGCATTGCCCCTCTCCAAGGGGGCCCTCAGGGCTCCGTCCTTTCCCAAGGGTGCCCTCAGGGCTCCGCCCCGGTGGCGAAATCGAGACGACGCCGACGGCGAAATGCATGCAAACGCAAATGGGGGACATCGCGTCTGTAATTGTCGTGACGGACACACACGTTTGGATCGTTCTCCTTTATTTATATGATTTAAAATTATTTTTTAAATACTTACGCACTTGTAAGAATTTCCTAATAAACCTATTTCTTTCAAAGTATGAGTCGATTTTCTTATAAAGAATCATGTGGTAATAACAATAATAAAATAATGTAAAATTACATTGCGTCCCAACATATAGTTGTTAGGGCTCGTATGTGTGGCCATATGTTTAACTAATATCTGCTTGTGTGCAATTTTACAATTGCAAATAAAATATTTTTCACTAGTATGTCTTCATGTGCTTCACTATTCTGCTCTTATTTTATGCTTTATACTTGCAAAAGAACATGAATAAGGTTTTTCCGCAGCATGCGTCTTCATGTGTGTCACTAATAAACGATTTTCTGCTGTTTTATACTCGCAAATGGAACATGAATGAGGTTTTTCGCATGTATGTGTCCTCATATGTATAACTAAACCATCTTTCCTGGCAAATTTATAATCACAAACAGAACAAGAATAAGGTTTTTCACCAGTATGTGTCTTTATGTGCCTCACTAATAAACCTTTCTCTGCTGCTTTATACTCGCAAATGGAACATGAATATGGTTTTTCACCCGTATGTGTCTTCAAATGGCAAACTAGCGTCTGTTTCTCTGCTGCTTTATATTCGCAAATGGAACATGAATAAGGTTTTTCGCATGTATGTGTTTTCATGTGCCTCACTAATGAACCTTTCTCTGCTGCTTTATACTCGCAAATAGAACATGAATAAGGTTTTTCACCCGTATGTGTTCTCAAATTGAGAACTAGCTTCTGTTTCTCTGCTGCTTTATACTGGCAAATGGAACATGAATAAGGTTTTTCGCCTGTATGTGTCCTCAAATGGCGAACTAGCTTCTGTTTCTCCGCTGCTTTATATTGACAAATGGAACATGAATAACGTTTTTCACCTGTATGTGTCTTCAAGTGTTTCACTAAGTGTTTTTTCTCTGCTGCTTTATACTGGCAAAGAAAACATGAATAAGGTTTTTCACCTGTATGTGTCCTTAAATGGCGAACTAGCTGCTGTTTCTCTGCTGCTGTATATTCGCAAATGGAACATGAATAAGGTTTTTCGGCCGTATGTGTCCTCATATGTCTAATTAAACTACTTCCCCGTGTTGCTTTATATTCACAAATGAAACATGAATAAGGTTTTTCGCCTGTATGTGTCTTCATGTGCTTCACCAAAGTACATTTTTCTGCTGCTTTCTATTCGCAAATGGAACATGAATAAGGTTTTTCGCATGTATGTGTCTTCATGTGCCTCACTAACGAACCATTGTCTGCTGCTTTATACTCGCAAATGGAACATGAATAAGGTTTTTCACCCGTATGTATCCTCAAATGGCGAACTAGCTTCCGTTTCTCTGCTGCTTTATATTCGCAAATGAAACATGAATAAGGCTTTTCACCTGTATGTGTCCTCATATGTCTAATTAAAGTACTTCCCCGTGTTGCTTTATATTCACAAATGGTACATGAATATGGTTTTTCATCAATATGTGTCTTAATGTGTGTCACTAATGAATGATTGTCTGCTGCTTTATACTCACAAATGGAACATGAATAAGGTTTTTCAGCCATATGTGTCCTCATATGTCTAATTAGACTACTTTCCTGGGTTGCTTTGCATTCACAAGTAGAGCATAAGTGAAACTGTTTTGGACGAGTTGCCATATGTTTCGAGAAATTACTCTTGACTTCTGCTTCACATCCGCAGACCGTGCAAACGAACAATTTGTTTAACATATTTTCGCTTACTGCACATGTAGCACGCAATTCATCTTTAACATCCAGTTCTTCTTGTTTAATATTCAATTCGTAATAAACTTTGTTGTCGATAGTATCTTTAATGATCTCTTGTACATTTAAGTTCGCAACTACTTTATTTTCTTCAAATTTCATCTGAGATTTGTCTAAGCTGCTGGTCATTGCACTACACCGATTATTATCAAGTAATTCCTGCTTCACGTCCATTCTGAAAATAAAAATAAAGAGTCCGGGTTTATAATGCAATATTTAAAAACAACGTTAAGCGAAATACAATTAGCTCAAGTTGGTTCTGTTTGTTTACGAACGTTCTATAAATCACTTCTAATAGTTTTACTTACATTGAACACCTTGAAGAAGCAACGGTAATCCTGCATTTTAGGGCCATAAAATTGAACTACCGTTCCTAGAGCTAATAATGCAGGTGGGAGTGAAAATAACTAACTAGGTATATTATATTTCTCTTAATGTTCAGATTTACTGGATTGGAAATTTAAAGTCGAGAAAGAAGAAAAATGTAATTATATTATTGCAAGAGGAAATGCAAAAAATAAACAGGGGAAATAGTTAAAAAACATACATATGTAACAGAAGTGGTAAGTGTTTCATAATAAAACAATTGTATGAAATTTAATTCGAAAGTAGGTACTTACCTATATTATTAAGTCAAGTGTATTTTTTGAAGGAAATAATTTAAAAGTCCTCGACGGCAATAAAACGTGCAACAAAGAAAGCGATAGCTTTAAATCATCTTTCTTCGTTGTAAACAAATCATAGGCAAGAAATCCGCAAGTACCCACCGTTTATTGTCGGGTACATGAATTATTTGCATGAAAACGAAGAATACCCTGTTCCTTTCTTTGTTGCACGTTTTATTGCCGTCGAGGACTTTTAAAATATTTCCTTAAAAAAATACACTTGATATATAATATAGGTAAGTACCTACTTTCGAATTAAATTTCATACAATTGTTTTATTATGAAACACTTACCACTTCTGTTACATATGTATGTTTTAACTATTTTTCCTGTTTATTTTTTGCCTTTCCTCTTGCATTAATATAATTACATTTGTCTGCTTTCTCGACTTTAAATTTCCAATCCAGAAAATCTGAACATTATGAGAAATATAATATACCTACTTAGTTATTGTCACTCCCACGTGCATTATTATTAACTCTAGAAACAGTAGTTCAATTTCATGGCCCTAAAATGCAGGATTACCGAAGCAACTAATACAATTAATGGTCTAGCAGCAAATCGAATGTTAGGGAAGGTAATCTTAAAATTTAAATCGCTATTAATTTGCATGCACGAACGGCTAATTCCATGTTGGTCAAATCTCTTGCCATATATATAATACTACTATAGTGATAACACCTGAAAGTGGGGAGGGCCAAGATAGACAGACTATCAACTCTCTTACACACTTGGTGAGTTGTGCGCAAACGTCATCAGCGCGGTTGTGTAGTGGTCAAGTTTAAAATTCGCTTCTAAAAGCAAAGTTCGAATTCTCAAGCATGCGCACGAGACGTGTAGTACTCAGAGTGAGAGTATATCGGCGCCGTAATATTTCTTTCGTTTCCAGACCCTGCTCTTGAAATGCAAGTCTACCAATTACGGAACTGACATATACTAATCTACCAGATTGATAATAATAATGTTTATTTGGCCGCTTTTTAGCTATTTGGTGTCTGCAGAAATCTGATTATTAAAATAAAAGTTCTACCTTACGCATTGAAATTGTTGAAAGGCAAAAATAAAGGATATTATAAGTAACAAGCGTTCCAGTGAGACAAATGTCTCATTTAAAAAAACAAAAAAGACCGTTTATCAAATAGAACGCGTATTAAATAAAAACTGTACCCAGACCTGGAAGGTGTCAAAGTGGTTGCCTAACCGATCGAGGTTTTAAGGCGCAGAGGGTCGCAGCTCCGCGTTCTATTTGAAAACCGGTCTTTTTTGTGATTTCTCGAAAACCGGAAGTGTCACGTGACTGAAATTCGTTTCCTGAGCTGACATGGCCATTCCAAACATATAACTTTCATAACTTTTTTCTCTATCTCTTACGGTTTGGCTGCTGAAACAGCGTCCCGGACGGACGGACAGACAAGTTTATTAGATAAAGGATAACTTTGTTAAAACAATTTTTTACATGAAACTAAAAATAAGAATCAGTACATAGGTAGGTAACTAAAAACATCACATTAATAAAAATATAACAAAATTCTTATGCATTCTCATATACCATGCTTTCTTTTTAAAAGTATACATATGGGATACTCGTGTGTATACTAAAAAAAGTCCTTTATTTTTTTATTGTTTTACCCTATATGTAGGCCAATTATACAGCAAACTTCAATTTTAAGAGTTATCATTTAACACAAATAGCATGCTGTGGCAAACATAAGAGAATTTTTATTTTTAGTATACATACGAGTATCTCCTATGTATACTTTTAAAAAGAACGCATGGTACAATCAGGACAAAGGTATCTAAATATACAGGTTGTTCCAAAAATATACCGACAAACTTCGGAGGGTTATAGCAGATGGTGAAATATAAAAAAATCCGTATAAAACTTTTCCTTTAAAGCCCTCACGTCTGAGTTGGACCCTACTAAAGAAGAGAGTTAAAATTAGTCTTTAATCGCTCTTATGTAAACTGGTAAATAGTATTAAAGCGAAAATTAATAGATATGTTCTACCAATAGCAAACTTATTTATGACATTTTTTAATTATTATGGATGACTTTAAGAGGTTGAAATTGCTAATTTCTAAACGTTTTTATTAGAACTTTGCAACGAACAAGAATAAAGTTATTTAAAAAAATTGTACTGAAGAGTATGATTTCCTAAAAAACATTTTTTACTCTTTTACCTTTTTCGTACATCTGATCATCTTTGTGCAAAAAATATAGAATACATTATGTAGCAAGACATTTCGCTGAATAACTGTGCCGCATATCAAAATTATGTTATTTTTTATATAGGTAAAGACTTCGTAAAATAGTTCTACTATGACTACTGTTGAAGAGATTTACGATGTTTAAAATGGCTCTAATTCATTCAATTTGTTGTTGTTTTCACGATTTACGTTTTAATGCAGAGTTCGTAATAGTTTTTTTTATTTTGATAGAAAAACTCAATAAATGTATGAAACTATATGTTTGTGAATTCACAATTAAATTCTCTATCCGAAAATAGAAACATGTGAAGGATTTTTCATTTAACATTTTAAGTTGTGTGAAACATCCGGTTAAACCGAAAGCCACATTACTGTAGGAATACTTCCATTTTACTTATAACAACAAATACTATATATACTAAATTTTATAGGAATCGGTTCAAAATTATAGGAGCTATATAAGTGTTTCAATACTTTGTCAGGCCATTTTGCAGTATTTAGCAACTCAATTAACAATTTAAGCCTTCAGAGCAGTTTGACTGTATTTCAAATCCTTTTTTAGATATTTTTGTATGTATAATGATTTTGTAGACCCCTGGTATTATTGTCGCTAATTTGTGGCACTTTGGACATCCCTCTAGTTTTTTTTCGGCTGTTGCATGTTAAGCACCTCAATATTTCGAACATTTAAAAATTCAGCCTGTGGGTGCGACAAGGATGGCTATGGCTTGCTTCGCGGCAAATAGCTGCATATCTAGCGCATTCTGCTCTTTGATTGCTTGAGGCGATTCCTCATCGAGCGCAGGTGGTCGTTGGCGACCGTTAGATGGGATTCAGCCCCGAGCCGTCGAAGTAGTAAGTTGGAATTTACGATCTGGTGCGGCGTCCCCGTGCTTGAAGCGGGGGCGTCGGCCGTTCCCGTTTGTGCTCTTACAGTGTGTTCGGTGTTCATCTGAACTGTGTTTGCCTCTTGGCAGTTCCTAGAGAGACGTGTTTGAGTGAGCTTGTGTGGTGGCAGTCCGGTCTCTTCTTACGTGTCGCTGCAGGGAATGCGGTGTCATGTGGCTTGTATAATCAATTAATCCGCTATTGCTAATTATGCGGGAGTACGATCTCTGTATTTACCCATGTAACGGCTACGTGCTACGTGTTCAACATTTGCATAACCAAGGCAGGTCAACGCAAAATTTCAATCCGAAAGGGGATCCATTAGGACATTCAGCCAATTCCTGTATCGATTTAGCTACTATGTGGAGTGCCTCCTCGTTCGCTATCGACTGAACCAATAAGGTAACGATCTGTAATGACTTTTGTACCGTCAGTAGCTTTAATGGTACCGCTTCCTGCACTCAAATTTGCTGTAAATATAATATTAGTGCGACATACACTCCGCCTAAAATTCACTGTTGCGAGTTAACGCTGGCTCTGTCAGCTAGCCTTAATTACGCCGCTTCCTGCATTCAAATTTGCTGTAAATACAATATTAGTGCAACGTACATTAAGACTAAAAATTCACTGTTGTGTGGCAACCTTTGTGCCGTCGGTCCGTTCTAATTGTAGCGCATTTATTGCATAAATCTCTCATTGAGTACTGTCAATTTTTGTGGCTTTGTGTGTCGTAATACAGGGCGCTCAGATGACTCGGACCCAAATTCAGGCTTTGCTCTCATGCGTCCCGGCGTACCGCCGTTGGGCTCAAGCCTACGTTTACCCTTGACTTCCGACCTGGATCTGGCGTCCGGCTCGACTGTGCGCCGCCCCCCATTAACAGTAAGCGCTTTTCCCAGCTGGGCGTACTGAATAAGCTACCTTTTCGAGTTGCTACATTTGTGATTTTTATGTGTTTGATAGGTCACTAACCGTGATCCAATAGATGTATTAACCGTATCGTCTTTTTTGTATCTGTTGCGTCTTGTGCATGTTTGTTACAGGGTGACTGTGTCACTGTGCTACAACAGCTGTGAGGTGAGGCACAGTTGCGGAGGAAAGGCATTCCAGGTAGGTGGTCGGGTCTGGTACGGCACCGTGGCTCCCGAAATAGTTATTTGAGTATTTTCCCGAAATAGTTATTTGAGTATTTTTCCAAAGTAGTACTTTGAGTACTTCTCGCCCCGTTTGACTCTCCAGGCCCGGTTGAACGTGGGAATCTCGATATTGGATCTAGTGGCGCCCTCTCTTTAACAGCAACCTACACATATCACGTAACGCTTGCCCTTTGGCGTACCGGTGTGAACCACGCCTATCTCCCTGAGCGCATTCGAGGCGAGGCCTTTAGCCTGTTTTATCGATTTCCCAGGGTGAGCATGCCACATTTCCCGGATTTGTTAAGCATCCGATACTCGCCTATCAGCGGGTGTCGTAAGGACAATTTAATACCGTAAAAACTTTTTCCCACCACTGTGTAATAAATTTACCAGATGATTCTAGCAGCGACGATCTTTTCGCAGGTTATAGTGACGAAGGTAAAACCAATAGAAACTTGTGATTTTGTGTAACATTTTTCATTGTATTAGTAAGTTGTTTTGTAATTTGTAACGAAATTTTAAAATAAACAAACATTTTTCTTAGAAATCTCAAATTGTCGCTCTGTCTTTTCATTTAAAAATATAGTAACATTAATGACAATACGTATACGTATTGCAATTGTATTTAATTTAAAATTTACAAACTAATTTTAGTAACAATATTAATATAAACGTGTACACTAACAAAATATAATTTAATTGCGACATCGGCAACAGAAGTTGTATGATTATGAAATTCAGTATGCATTGTTACTGTCATTCTGACTGTAAAAGAGATAAGCAAAGGCAGCCGACTTCTCAGCCGGAGGAGGGCGTGGGTTGTACAAAAGACCCAAAGCGTCAGCTGTAAAATAAAATATGGGAGCCAAGTAGCAAATAACCCAGCACTTTGCTAATCAGACAAAAAGGCACATAATGAAATGCGCTACCAAACACTTCCTGAAAAAGAGATAACGGCAACGGTACAAATAAAATTCGCTGGCATAGGTAACGATTCAGTATAATGAATAATAATAATAAGGGCCCTCTACAATACATGCACAAAATATCACGCGTATTTTGTATAAAATTGTATTTGCCTTCATTTTAGTCAAGTGCGTTGGTCAGTTCTGGTAGCTAAGGAAACGTCGATTGGTAGCTAAGGAAACATCCAATTAGAATCGTCCATTCCTAAATTAAAAGCAAAGTGTCACTTTTTTCACTGAGTGAAAAAAAATGGCACTTCACACACCGAAATTAATTAAAAAAAGCCTACTTTTTAAAATAAAATTTTAAAAATATTTTTTTTTTAGATAGGGCCATACAAAAAATCCAACGTTGTTAAATCACAGGACCTGGGTGGATAAGCAACTGGAGTGTTCCTACCGATTACTTTATTACCGAAGAATTCCTGAATAAAATTCAATTTCTCCAGAGTACAATGAACAGGCGAGCCATCCTGCTGAAAGAGCAACTTACGCAGCTCTTGGTCATCTAACTGATTAAGAAAAGGTTCCAAAATCTCTTCACGAAACATTAATGAATTGAGTGTCCCTTGAAAGAAAATTGGTCCTACAAGTCGTCGTCGGCTAAGACCAATCCACACACCAAGATTTTGCGGATGCAGTTGTGTTTCTCTAAACGTATATGGATTCTCCGTAGACCAAATTCTCATATTTTGGGAGTTCACGTATCCAGATAAATGAAACCATGCCTCGTCCGAAAAAAACACGTTCTTCAAGTCCTTGTGTTCAGGAAATGCGTTTAAAAACCATTAACAATATCGTTGTCTTAGAGGCATGTCTGCTGGTAGAATCTGATGAACAGAAGTTACTTTATATCGGAATAACTTAAAATCTGCTTTAAGAATATTCCTCGTGGTTGTGTAAGACAAATCAATGCGCTGTGAAAGACGTCGAATTGAAGTTGAGCGAGCTTCAGTCATTATTTTCCAGGACTACTGGTGTGCGTTCTGTAGATCTACCGCTTCCTTTTCTGCGTGTAACACCACCTGTTTCATCGAATAATTCCACAGTGTGCATTAGAGCATCGTAAAATCGATTGTATTCAACAAATTCAAAATCTGTCTGTCTGTAAAATCATTGAAGCATTACCGGATCGAATACCGCCACTCATCATTTATGTTGATCCCAGTTCGATAATAAGCTTTTACCATAAATATCTTATGCTGCATTGTGAAATCCATTTTTGAATAAATAATCGAAGCCTCTTTATTTATTTTTTCGAAAGAGCTACTTTGCCGTACAATTTATTAATCAGAAAGTTGCACTTTGCGGTATTCGTACGGCAAAGTAGTATTTTGCGGTATTCGTACGGCAAAGTAGCAGTTTGCCGTACGTTTCCTTAGTTACAACACATATGAAACGTTACGTTACGTTACATTACTCTACCTATTTGCTATATAGGAGGATAAATTTAGTATTTCGTTTTGTATGCTAGTGTACGAAAAAATATTGTACGAAACTCGTATGAAAGTGGCTTTTCCATACTCGTCTCGAAATTCCGGACTCGGCCTAACGGCCTCTTCCGGAAACATCTCACTCGTACTGAAAAGCTCCACTTCCTATACTTGTAACGTAAATTACTATTTGACAGCTACGGTGTTACAATTTTCATATTATGTAAGATTCTAAAGCACTCGAATCGAACCAGTAAAGGGAAGTTTAGCACATTTACGGTTATATTACACATATACCGCAGCTACATTCTCAATTTAATCAAGTACTGATATATTGTCTGTGCGGTGGTGCAGTTGTCCGCTGTTCTTGAGCGAAGTCTATGTTTACTTGCTTAAAATTTTCTCAGGCATACCACAGATTACAGGCAGAAAGATCAAAAAACCACCAAAACGAACTTATGGGGTTAGATGGTAGAACAACTTATGGCTGGAAGTGAGCTGAATCTCGCCCCATGTATTGTATCTGATGGTATTATTTATTATGTATTAGCATTTTGAAATAAAGACCATATTATTATTACTACTACTGTATCGGAAAGAATCTTAATAGAGGTCAACATATTTCAGAGTCAACTGGAATAACTTCAGAGTCAAAATCTCCCATTGCGTCATTTTACCTTCTGATTCATCTCTGGTTAAAGTTGAGAGTAACGGTTAATAATGAATCTGATCATGAACTCATAAATTCTACTACCGCTGCAGAGGTATTTAAACAAACCCTCATTGTCAAATACTATCGTGACTTAAAGAACCTTAATTTAAATGAATTCATAAATTACTAAGCTATTACGATTACGATAAATTTTTAACGAAAATAAACATATTAAATAGTAGTTTAAGCAAATTGTTTGATATAACATGTTCCTTGGAAAACAATGAAAACTAGAAAACCATATATGCCTTGATTAATTGACAATGTAAAACTAATAATGACACTAAGGGACAACGCAAAACTAGGATTCTAAAAGTCGAAAAGTGATGTTCATTGGGAATACTACAAATCATGAAGAAATCTGACAAGCGCTAGTATCTATTATAAATGAAAAAGTAAAGAAACTGTAAAAGAATGTTATATTTCTATTTTGCGTTTGGAATAACTCCATTCTAGCACCCAAATCACGTGACTTGAGTGTTAGAATAAATCGCTATGAAATGACGTCATTTGAGTGCTAGAATGGAGTTATTCTAAACGCAAAATAGAAAACATTTTTATTTTTTAATTTATAAAATGGTATAAAGTGGCAAAATAGAAAAAAAAGTACAAATCACTCGTTGCACAAGGTCCTTCAAGCACCAATTTGTTCCTTCAAATTCGTGCTTGAATAGATTCCTTCTGCAACTTGTATTTTAATATACTATTAAATAACTTGAGAAGGAAAAGCGCTGTAAAATTTTCTTTTGTGCCCGTATCTGAAGATACAGTGGCTTGCTATTTGGGGATATCAAAAGTAACATGATAGGTGCTGACTGCATTAATATCAAAAGGATAGCTAGGTGTTGTCCATATATACACAAATATGTAACACACATAATTAACTTCTGTGTAACAGCGAGCGTTTATCCTGACATTTGGAAGCGTTCTACTATAACTCCAAAACCTACCACTAGTGATCCGACAGAATATTCTGATCTTAAGCCAATCTTTTACCTACTTTTTCAAAAATTCTCGAGAAAATTATGAAGTCAAATAATGCACCATCTAAAAACAAACAACCTGCTATCAGGTATACAATCAAAATTCCAACCTTCTTATTGCTGCACACCGTTCTGATAACCGTTACAGACGATATCTTTAAGGCAACTGACACTGGAAAATTGACAATACTTACCCTGTTGGATTGTAATAAAGCATTCGAATATATTAACCACGATCTGTTGTTTGTCTCAAGGTTCGATTCTTGGTCCACTACTCTATATTTTATATAACTCAAAATTTTCTGAATTTGTTGAACATATCAATATGCGTCAGTGCCGGTGCTGGTTGCATGTGCTCCAGACTTTTTCTTAACTAGGTAGGGGGTAGTAGATATCTGAATGCACATGACCAGCCGGGGAACCAAAACACGGCGCGTCCCCGGGTGGTGGATAAGGGAACGCCCTATAGATTAGGTATAGAATATACCCGCGGACCAAATAGAGGCTGGCAGTGGGCAGCAGTACTGTCAGTACTAGTGTATGGCTGAGAAGAAGGACTTCGGAAAGACATACTTCTGAATTATTTCAAGCGCAGCTGTAGCAGCAACAACGGCTGGAATACTGCGGTGCAGAAGGCCTTGAGCACCCACTGCACTAATGTCCCGCGACCACACCACTATGAATCCTACAATTAAACAATTCTGCAATTTGTTTGGCCATCCGACTAACAATCGGCGCTCTTCCGAGTCCGGGTAGTGAAGTGCGAAATGTGCTACCGGCCAGGCAGATGTAGACCCCCAGGCATCGCGCGGAAAATATGCCACTGGTGGAAAAACAGAAATAAACTTAAGACAAGAAAGAAAGGTTAGAACATGGAATGTCCGCGGTCTTATAATGAACCCTGGTAAACTTTGTATTATAGAACAAACGCTATGTCGGTACAATATTGCGGTTGTTGGAATCTGCGAAACTCGCTGATTAGGCAGCGGTCATTTTAACACCGAGCAGAACGTCGTATATTACTCAGGACATAACGAAATCAAGAAAAATGGAGTTGCATTCACCACAAACAAAGAGGCAAATCAAGCATTGATGGGTTACGACCCTATCAATAGTAGGATGATATCGATCAAACTTAAAACAAAACCTATGATAACAAATCTTATACAAGTATACGCCCCAACCTCCAAGGCAGACGATGAAGAAATTGATGATTTCTATACACTGCAAGACATAATTGACGGTATACCCAACAGAGAAATGCTGAGGATAATAGGAGATTTCAGTGCCATAATAGGAAACACCCAGAACGATGACCACATTAGAAGAAAGGTCGGAAAATTTGGTATTGGAAAACGGAACGAAAGAGGTGAGATTCTCTTACAATTATGCCTTACAATGATCTCAATATAGCAAATACAACCTTCAAACAACACATTAGAAGACTATACACCTGAACATCTCCAGGAAATATGTATAGAAATCAATAGTACAGTAAAATTGTTGGAAAATACCCCGTCACCTGAAAAAAATTGGCCGCGGCGATTCCTCTTGCCCAGTGCTTTAGGGTGATTAGAGAAGTGTAAAACCAAAAAGGCATCACCCCACCCTTTGTCAAACAGCGGCCATCTTGATAACAATTGAATTTGTTTTTTCTCGCGATCCATTGGTCGCACAGAAAAAGTTATTGAACAAAAAATGTTGGAAATAAAATTCTACACATTTTTGATCCTTGCCGCGATACCGAGAAGTTGGTATTTCAAACGGTAGATGGCAACAAAGTTACCAAAAATCTGTTTCCGCCATTCTAGCTCTGTGGGGGTGGTTTTTTCCGAAAATTGCGAATGTGAAAGTTGTAGTGCTTGAAAAAATATGCACCAATTTCTTTTAATAATGGGATTGATTTAAATAGTCTCCGAGTGACAGCCCTTCAAAGTCCGTGCAGCGTGGGAAATGTAGGATATATTCCGGCGCAGCAAAGTAACCATTTCTCTTTTGCGAGATAAAATCGTCACGTCACTCAAGTAGTTTCAATGTGAATAGGTTTTCACAACCTACAGAAATTCTACACATTTTTGGTCATTGGCGCGATACCGAGAAATTGGTATAGGTAGAAGAAATGAAAATGATGGGAAAGGAGTATATGAGCCCAGAATGATATCATTTGGCTCAGATCCGTAAAGCTATTAAATTTGCTGGTGTAATATTTATTATATAATATGATAATTGTAATTGTTTGTAAATTGTGCCACAGGAATGACCAAAATTCAACAAATTGACAATTGCTTTACCACGTGCCATTTCTGCAAAAATAACGCCCGACTGTCTATATGTTATTAAACAACAAACAGCTTGTTTCACTTCAACTAAAACATGCTACGGTGAACGAAATTATATTTTGATCGTTTGGGCCAAATGAAATGAATCGGTAATTTATTTTTCATCCTACATGATTAGAAAATCGAATTTTACCATCTCCATAGAGACGAGAAAGTGTGCGTTTCTAAGGCTAGCCCTGCAAAACAAACCCCAATGGCTAGGCAAGAAAAAAAAATTCGACGTTTTCCAGTAGGGGACGCTGCAATAATCTGTCAAACCAAATTTAAAAGAAAATCACGTTTATAATTAACTTTTTTGCTTTAAATAATAGCTATTCCCCTTTATATTTGCTCAATAAAACTTAGTTTTAGCAATGTATTCGTTGTATTTTTAATATACAATAAACATTAGATAGATATCTGTAGAAGCTTATGTCTAACTACGGGTAGATGGCGCTGCAGTTACAAACGCTATTCGATATGCCAAGATTTGCAAATTGTTTTATTATTGTTGACAGCTCTGTCAATTTCAAAATAATAACCTGGATGAGAGCTATGTTGAAAAAATTATTGCAGGATGGTGTTGTCGGATGAAAAATAATGTGTAAACCATGGGCGGTAAAGTGATTTACCAGGCTTCAAGAAGTGTCCAGGCTCGCTAAAGCTCGCCTGTCCATTTCTTCTTTCAGCCTGGAAAATAATCACTTTACCGCCTAGGTTTACGATATACTATTATCCGCAAACGTCACAAAAGTGACAACTTATTTGTCTTTATTGACAAGGTGAAAGTGTCACTTTATCTGCCTAAGCAGATAAAATAGCAACTTTTGCGTACTTTATCTGCCTAAGCACACAAAATCGTTGCTCTCTTTCTTTCTTTCTATGTTTGTTCGCTATCTCCTCCGAAGATACTGGACATATTAAATTGTATGATGGCTTAAAATTTTGCTAATTTTTAGACGTAGATCGTAGGCCGGTTTTTATTTAAAAAAAAGTACGAAAAAGTTTTAATTTAAATAAACCTTTAAGCAGCGGATCGGAGCATCTGTCGCCGTGGTTTATGGTGTGACAGCTGCTGTGGCCGTGTGCTATTAGCTCGGGTGATTCAGTATGTTCATATATCATTACAGTAGCGCGTTATCTGAACAACAGAGGTTGGCGCAGGGGTACAGTGCTCGCCTGAAATTTACCTGAATACGTTTGCGGATAAAATAGTATATGTTATTCGGAGTAAAAGTGACTTTATCTACTTTGCGTTCGTACTGAGGCTATTACGATACGCGGTTGCGTATCGTAATAGACACAAAGCGATGCTATAATAAAAATACTAAAAATTTTCATTTTTTTGCTTAAAAAAGTGGCAAAGTAGATAAAATACTGTATGATACCTCGTTTATAAGGCATTTTGTAGCACTTACTCCTTTAGAGCACTCCTCGCTTCGCTCGTCCTACCCTAAATCCGTGGGTACTACAAAATGCTTCTTATAAAACTCGTATCATAATATACTATTATGTGGCTTAGCTGAATTATTTGCCTCACTAACGTTCGGCTAAATAAACTTCAGCTTCGCCACATAAAGTATCACCTTTACTCCTAATAACATAATCTACTATTATTCAATTTTGACAGTTTAAAGTGACATTATTAACTCTATAACCTTCATAAACAGTATATGATTCACAAGTGAAATAAAAGTGTTTTAATTCACTAGAGAATTAAAAAAGTTTCAATTAAGAACATATTTTTATTATCTACAAATATTTACATTCAATTATTCTTTCTCTTTGTAGTGTGTAATATATAATTACTAAAATTTAGATCAAATCGACGATGAATGGGCAAATTTATATCTTAGTTTGAATATTTTTTAAATTTTTTATTCAAAATTTCGTCAAAATTGAATAAAAACATATATACGCCACGTGAATTAAACATTTATTAACTCAAAGGTATGATCTCACTCGCACTATGTGCTCGTGAGCTCAACATCTTTTCGTGAATAAACATATGTTGAATTCACTTGGTGTATAATATTTATTAAAGTTAGTGTTTCCAGACTACTATTTGTAATTTGTTATTGTTAAAGCTGTTATAATACTGCTAAAAACGTCTACAATTACGATGTAAGAATATTGACCAAGAAGATTTTCTTTTGTGGGTACAAAATAAAGATACCGGAAAAATCTTAACTGTGCCATATGATTTGATTCTGGGCTCGTATATTGAAAGTAATTTCTTTTTGCATAAACCCTAAGATATATTGTAGTAGACAGACAGACAGACAATTTTTCTTTTTTTGCAGCTGTTTCTTCGTCTTGGTTCGGAGCCTCCGACACAACCGAGTTATTATCGACCATGATAGAAATGTTGCTAAAACTTTTATTGAAAAAAAGAGCTCACAACTTGTTATAAACGCAATGTGAAAAATTCTTGGAAAAAGTCCGTGAATACGATTGCGAGTGCTGTTTCGTGATTGTATTCTGATTAAAAATGGATAATAGTACGACCGATAATGGTATTCTTTATGTTAACCAAATGGCAGACATGGCATGTCGTTAGTTATAATAAGTGCGGGATATAAATAATTTACATCTCTCCACTTCTCCGCGCTGCGCGGACTTTAAAGGGCTGTCACTCGGAGACTATTTAAATTAATCACATTATTAAAAGAGATTCGTGTATATTTTTTCAAGCACTACAACTTTCACATTTGTAATTTTCGGAAAAAAACACCCCCACAACGCTAGAATGGCGGAAACAGATTTTTGGTAATTTTGTCGCCCTCTACCGTTTTAAATACCAACTTCTCGGTATCACGGCATGGATAAAAAATGTGTAGAATTTTATTTCCAATATTTTTTGTTCAATAACTTTTTCTGCGCGACCAATGAATCGCCAGAAAAAAACAAATTCAATTGTTATCAAGATGGCGGCTGTTTGGCAAGGGGTGGGGTGACGCCTTTTTGGTTTTACACTTATCTAATGACCCTAAACCACTGGGCAAGAGGAATCGCCGCGGCCAATTTTTTTAAGGTAAAACGACAATTTTACTGTACTACAAATAGATTTTATGACAAGAGCAAGATGGAGATCTACAATTAAAAATGCAAAAACACTGCCTGGTGCAGACGGTGGCTCAGACCATCAGTTACTATCAGCAACACTACGTTTAAAACTGAAAAAAATAAATAAATCTATTAAAAAACTGCAAATACAGGATAAAGAAAAATATGATCAGGTCGTTACTAACCAACTCAAAGAGATTACTAATGTACAAAATCTGTCCATCAAGGAATTATGGAATAAGACTAAGCTTATGCACTGCTCAGAAATGCGCAGTACAACAAATAAAAACTAAAAGTTTGAACAGAGAAATCCAGAAGTTATGCAGAAGGGACAAAAATGTATACATCATCAAGATTTGCAAAAAAGTAGAAGTACATTCCAACACAAACAGACAAAGTATCTATTTACTAATATAAATCTGCTATCAAAACAATTCCAATCTCGAACATGAACAATCGAAGATCAAGATGGTAACCTAAGTACGGACATAAGAGACATAACTAAAGTGTGGCGTCTCTACTGTAGTAATATGTACAAAAACAAACAAGTGGATAATATCAATATTCCTTTAGATAACTATGAGCAAAGAGAACCCAATATTCTAAAAGAAAGTTGAGCTGAACTCAGACGCATAAATCCAAATAAAGCCATGGGCGTACATGGAACATCAATAGAAAACAAGAAGGTGTTCTCTCACCACAATTAATTAACATTTATGGAGACTGTGTGATGCGCAAAACACTGGAGGAGTGGGAGAGGGGAATTACCATCGGGGGAAGAAGGATAAGTATCTTTGCGGAAACTGCTCTGAGCTCCTTGAACTGCTGACTAAACTCGAATATGAAAGTAAACAAATGGGACTCAGCATTAATAAACAGAAAGCAAAAATAATGATAATTGATCGAGGCAACAATAACCAACCTGGGATTGTCAATATCGGCGATTAGAAGGTAGTATCACAGTTTGTGTATTTGGGCTCCCTCCTAACCAACACTGGTGACACAAGTCAAGAAACTAAACGTAGAACTGAAATGGCCAAAGTGGCAACCAGGAAACTTCACAAAATCTGGAAGGATCAAAACATAACCATTAAAACAAAAACAAGGGTAGCCAGAGCAATAGTTTTTCCCAATATTTCTATACAGCTCAGAAACTTGGACCATAAAAGAAAACAACTGATGAAAATAATATCGATGCCCTGAAAATGTATGTATGGGGAAGGATTCTGAGAATATTGTGGACCGCCAGAAGAACTAACATTTCCATACTCGAAGAACTTCAAATAGAAGAGCATTATCTACATCGATTCACAAGAGAATCCTAACATATTTCGGCCACATAGCATGGTGAAACAACGACAACCTCGAACGGTTGGTAATACAAGGAGAAGTGCCGGGTAAACGACGCAGAGGAAGATCCCCTATGAGATGGGCAGATCAGATACGGCAAGCAACCGGACTTACACTCCACCAGGCATTACACGAAGCAGAGAAGAGAACGGAGTGGCGGAATACTGTGCAAAATATTTGAATGGAATCGTGTCACGACGTCTCGGTAACTGAGACAACGACTGAGATGATGATGATGAATATGCGTAGGTATGGCAGATTTATTGAAAATTTTTAACATCCAATTTTAATCAAGCGATGGACAAAATCTCTAGTGACTTACAATAAATATTTAAGTAAATTGTCAACGAAATATTGTCTGTTTTTAAATACATGTAAATCCTGTGTTTTTCTGTTTGGCAGAAAAGTTCACTGCAAAAATATGAAATCTATAATTACAATTACAAGAAATAGCTTAATGATACTAAAAAAAGATCCCCAAAACCTGGGCCTTGTCTAGTTTTAGATACAGGACTCATACAATAAAGTGTATACAAAAAGCATAACTGAATCTAAAGCTACTGCATCCACATAGATTGTATCTGACTAAGGATCAAAATAAAATGCTGTATGATGCTCTAGTGCTCCGCCAGTTCTAATACTGCTCAGAGATATACTCACCTCGCCTAGATTATGATTCTGTTAGAAGGATACAGAGTTAAAAATGCCTGCTTAAGATTAATTTGTATTTGTAAATTTTACAAAATTTCACAAAAATTAATAAAAGCTAAAAGGCTAAACATGCAAACAGACGCTTACTACATACAACTTCATTATATCATAAAGTTATTATAAATAAAAAACTGCCTTATCTATATAATAAGATAAAATTCCAAACAGATATATATAACTTATATAACTTAAACTTAAGATACAAGGGTCTTATATACAGGGTGCTTCTAATTCGAGGGCAACCATGGGGGATCTCAGTTATTATAAATGATAGAGGGTAAGTTTAAATTTGGCAAAGTTGAGTTATTTTAAGGTGAACGAGATGATTGTTGAGAATTAATAAAAATCTTATTTCGTTTTTGAAAAAAAAACTGAATTATTAAATTTTCGTTTTTATTTTTTATTGCTTTTATTTGGCAAGCTAGGAAAAAACTGAAACCACTTTTCTACGGCCATTTTTTCTTCACCATATGACGACGATTATAAATTTTAGAAACGACGTTTCGTTTCTTTTCAACCATCATCAACTTTTCTAGTTCTTGTGGACGCCATTTATAATAACCGAGATCCCCATGGTTGCCCTCGAATTAGAAGTACCCTGTATAAGATTTTTTCCAGTATGAGATTTTACATGTGTGACTAAACTATTTTTGTAGGCTGTTTTTTAATCACAAACAGAAGAAGTATACGGTTTTTCACCTGTATGAGTTTTTATATGTGTGACTAAACTCTTTTTGTGAGCAGTTTTAAATTCACAAACAGAACAAGAATAAGGTTTTTCGCCTGTATGAATTTTTATATGTCTGACTAAACTATTTTTCTCAGCAGTTTTAAATTCACAAACAGAACAAGCATAAGGTTTTTCGCCTGTATGTGATTTTATATGTGTGAATAAACTCTTTTTGTAGGCAGTTTTATATTTACAAACAGAACAAGAATAAGGTTTTTCGCCTGTATGAATTTTTATATGTCTGACTAAACTAGTTCTCTTGGCAGTTTTAAATTCACAAACCAAACAAGAATACGGTTTTTCGCCTGTATGAGTTCTCATATGTTCGACTAAATGATTTTTCTGAACAAATTTGAATTCACAAACACAACAAGAATAAGGTTTTTCACCTGTATGAATCTTTATATGTGTGACTAAACTCTTTTTGTGGGCAGTTTTAAATTCACAAACAGAACAAGAATACGGTTTTTCTACTGTATGAGTTCTCAGATGTGTGACTAAACTACTTTTCTGAACGAATTTAAATTCGCAAACAGAACAAGCATAAGGTTTTTCGCCTGTATGAGTTCTCATATGTTCGACTAAATGATGTTTCTGAACAGATTTAAATTCACACACAGAACAAGAATAAGGTCTTTCGCCTGTATGAGTTCTCATATGTTCGACTAAATGATTTTTCTGAACAGATTTAAATTCACAAACAGAACAAGAATACGGTTTTTCACCTGTATGAGTTTTTATATGTGTGACTAAACTCTTTCTGTGGGCAGTTTTAAATTCACAAACAGAACAAGAATACGGTTTTTCACCTGTATGAGTTTTTATATGTCTGACTAAACTCTTTTGGTGGACAGTTTTAAATTCACAAACAGAACAAAAATATTGTTTTTCACCTGTATGAGTCCTCATATGTTTGACTAATATACTTTTCTCAACGGTTTTATATTCACAAACAGAACAAGAATATGGTTTTTCGCCTGTATGAGTTTTTATATGTGTGACTAAACTCTTTTTGTGGACAGTTTTAAATTGACAAACAGAACAAGAATAAGGTTTTTCGCCTGTATGAATTTTTATATGTCTGACTAATCTATTTTTCTCGGCAGTTTTAAATTCACAAACACAACAAGAATACGGATTTTCGCCTGTATGAGTTTTTATATGTGTGACTAAACTCTTTTTGTATGCAGTTTTAAATTCACATACAAAACAAGAATACGGTTTTTCGCCTGTATGAGTATTTATATGTGTGACTAAACTCTTTTTGTAGGCAGTTTTAAATTCACAAACAAAACAAGAATATGGTTTTTCCCCTGTATGAATTTTTATATGTCTGACTAAACTATTTTTCTCGGCAGTTTTGAATTCACACACAGAACAAGAATACCGTTTTTCGTCTGTATGAGTCCTCATATGTGTGACTAAACTATTTTTCTCGGCAGTTTTAAATTCACAAACAGAACAAGAATAAGATTTTTCGCCTGTATGAATTTTTATATGTCTGACTAATCTATTTTTCTCGGCAGTTTTAAATTCACAAAGAGAACAAGAATACGGTTTTTCACCTCTATGAGTTTTTGTATGTGTAACTAAACTCTTTTTGCGGGCAGTTTTAAATTCACAAACAGAACAAGAATACGGTTTTTCGCCTGTATGAGTCCACATATGTGTGACTAAACTATTTTTCTCGGCAGTTTTAAATTCACAAACAGAACAAGAATAAGGTTTTTCGCCTGTATGAGTTCTCATATGTTTAATATTAATTTTCTGAACAGATTTAAATTCACAAACAGAACAAGAATACGGTTTTTCGCCTGTATGAATTTTTATATGTCTGACTAAATTAGTTTTCTTGGCAGTTTTAAATTCACAAACAGAACAAGAATAAGGTTTTTCGCCAGTATGAGATTTCATATGTGTGACTAGTCTAGATTTTACTGCAGTTCCATATCCACAAATAGAACAACAATAAGGTTTTTCAACTATATGGGGCTTCATAGATATAACCAAACTCTGTGCTGTTGAATTCTGAGCCATATAATTTTGGCCTGTAATTTCAAAGTCACATTTAATATCAATTTCCGAATAATTATTGATGTCATTACTGCTTTCAATGATTTCTGGTTTTATAGAAAATTTCTTAATATCGTCATTGCCATCTAAGTCTCTTAATGTATGCAGTGAAGTGGCTGACGAACTATAAGAACTATTATCTGCTGCTTCTTGGGTAGTGGCCATCATGACCACTTTATTGTCGGCTTGGAAAGTAATAATTTTTCACTCAGTAATATACGATTACCAGAACTTTAAGACTTCAACACCTGGAACAAGTAGGTATTATTAGAATTAGCAAATTACACATTTATTTTATTTTGGAACCATAAGTTAGCTTAGTGGCCCTCGATTGTGGGCCAAATATGGCTTTTATGGCCCAAGTGTCTATGAAGTTGCTAAGTAATTTGAAATAAAATATAGCAATACCAACAATCTACACAGTATTCATAGCATACCAAAAATGTACAGTGCTAGCATTAGCCTGTGCCCAAAATACTAAAATCTTGAATTTTGCCCATTTTGAGAACTAAAATAAAACGTATGCACCACATGCATAATCAAGATTATAGCTCTCAGGCAATTTAAAGCACTCGACATAATCTATTGATGTATAGTATTCCAACCAGAAATTGGAAAGCTATTTAAAATCAGACCAGCATTGAGAACGGTAAGTCACTTCGTAATTTAATTCATAAAATAACTGTTTTATTGTCATTCAGTAACACTTCGATAATAACCTTAAAATTTGACATATGCCTTGGGAATTTTGAAAGATTTTCAACATTTTCTATGGTAGTATAAGGTTTTAAAAACTGAGGTTAAACAAATACAGTGTGTCTTAAAATGAATTACATCTAGTATGCTTTGAATATACCATAATGCAATCTAAAATTTTACTTGAAATTGGCAAGACTGTAAGGCTATGTCAAATTCAAAGTTAGCAGGTTAGGTTTTGCGTCAGTCTGTGTCAAAACTGACGGTAAACCTAACCTGATAACCTTGAATTTGACATAGCCTTACAGTCTTGCCAATTTCAAGTAAAATTTTAGATTGCATTATGGGAAATTCAAAGCATACTAGATGTAATTCATTTTAAGACACCCGGTAGTACCCATTTAAATTATGCACAATGTTACAATGCCTTAACAAAACAGTTAACATGTACTACAATTTGCAGATGAACTGTCATTACTTCAAAGCTGCTTGACATTAAAAAATTATTTATTGATTGTATGTAACCAACTTAGACATGACTTGCGCCTTTTATGATGTTGTTGATTTTAAATACCTTCCCAATTTTTGGTTGAAATACTATAGCCTTAATATAAAAGTAACTATTATATACTCTTTTGTAAAAAGCTGGAGTTATATTAAACAGAATAGTTATTTATGTATAGAGGACCGAAAGAAGAGAAAGTTTACGTCCGTGGATGAAGTTTGAGGCCCGTCGTATACCACGGGGCCTTTATTGATTCAAGAGAGTCAACATTCTGAACGTTTTGCATTTTAAATGAGGACACTTCAAAGGCACTTTCTGTTGAAAATGTTTGATTTTACCTTTCTAATTGTATTTTTAATATTAACATATAAATGTATTGCTATCCTGACAATGAAGGTTGCAAATCATATACTTGAGCATTACTTTCATTACTAGTTATGATAACTGGGCATTTGGTTTTTACAGCCCACCGGTGTAAAATTGTACTTTCGGTTATGGTAACTATGATATAAAAAACCATTCTGACCCAGTTGTATGTACTTCGATAATGTATTAAAAACAGAATCACTGTAACTAGCAATCTGTCATTAATCAGTTTAAAGAAGCTATCAAAAAGTTAAATGTTATTTATTATTTGTTCTCTTCATGTGCTCGGAGTCCATTACATAAATAAATGTAGTGACGGTTTTGCTTCTTATGTTGCTTAATTATTGCAATTTACTTTCAATAAACAAGAAGTTTTTATACATTGGGTGAAACGATCCAGAACTACTGCAATAACAAAATCATGGCCATTCAAACCACAAACCATCTGTACAGTAAAGAATAAAACTTAAGGCTGGTTTATACAGCTTTCTTAGCCCTAACATTAGTATTAACCCTAGCAAAGATGAATTATTCAGTTGCCACTGACGCGTTTATACAGTCTTAATTTAGTTTTAGTACAAGTTGATCCTAAGACCTGACCTTGAGCGTTCCCCAACTTTTCACTTAGTCCTAAGAATTTCTTAAGATAGAATTAAATTTTACAGGCGCCCATGCGGTAGTATCCAATGAGGCGGCAAAATTTGAATGTTATTGAAGAAAACCAATAATAAATTGTTAAAAGTGCATCATTGTGGGCATCTGTAAAAGTAATTAGGGAAGTACTGCGGCATCTGGATTATTATAACAAAGGCAAGCTTAACATTCTTCCTTGAATGTAATAAGACTAGGCACATTTAATATTTGGAAAGAACCAACTACAAGAAACGGAATACGTAAAGAATTTATAAATGACGCGATTTTACACACATATTTGCGCATGTCCTTCGCTAAACCAAAATAGGTATATCTGTATAAACACCTGTTTTTCTTCTTAAGACTAGTGCTAAGTTAAGACTACGGCTAATACTAATGTTACGGCTGAGAGAGCAGTATAAACCAGCCTCTAATAACTATTATTGAGAATGCGTACAATACTTAACCTCAGTTTCAGAAGTGTTTTGTTGCAACTGCCACTCAAGTGTAAAACTAAATATTGCGATTTCGAACGTCAACGTTGTCACTGTTGTCAGAGAGTTGAAGCTGGGTATTTCATCAGATACTAGGCGACGAAAACGAGTAGATTAATTAATTAGTCACTCTTGTTGGATGGATTTGGGTTCGTGGGATCAATATAGGAAGCAATATGAACTACCGATTCTAGATCTAGTAATATAGGAGGGAGGCTCCACAATTGAGAAGCCTCTTAAGAAGCTGCAACTTAATGTAAACGACACAATTAATAGTATTCTACAGTTTTTCAATTTTGCAAATGAAACCAAAACTTGGATTAAAAATTTAACTAATGTAAAACTACCACAAGACGTTGAAGATGTTTTGAAACTAGGACCAAACTTATATAAACCTAATAATAAAATCCCAAATGAGACATTTATAGTAAATATTGAAAATGCTGAACTCTGAAACTCAAACTAAAATAAGGGCTTCTGTTTGCAACACTTTAACTAACTACCAAAATTTAAAAAAACCTATTAAATGCCAAGATAACATTAAAACTAATATTTTGCTTAAGAAAATTAACAATACTAAAACATTTTTGAGAAAAAATAAAGACATAATAATTACCAAAGCAGATAAATCACAAACTACAGTCATTATCAACAAAACTGATTACAACAATAAAATGCTTAACCTTTTAGATGACACAGAAACCTATAGTAAAATTGATAAAGATCAAACTGACAAAATTCAAAAATTCAATAATAAAATTTTAAAAAATGGGAGGATAATAATTACATAGATAAAACTTACAAGAAACTTATAACACATAACAGACTTTTTCCTAAAATTTGTGGTTTACCCAAATTACATAAAAAAGATTACCCCCTACGACCTATTGTTGCTTCTTATATGAGCCCGTTATATAATTAGTCAACATTTTTATCAAATATACTTACTTACTTACTTTATCTTCACTCCTTTTTACCTTACGGTGTTGGGGTATTGAGCCATTTCCTAAACTTTTTTTTTGTCTTGTGCCAGGTCTTTGAGGTTTCCTATTTGGTATATTTCGTTTTGCTGCGGCTGTCTTTATGTTTTCCTCCCATTTTATTCTAGGCCTTCCTTTTCCTCGTTTTCCTTCACATTTCATGTTGTATATCTTTTTTGGGTTCCGATCATTGTTCATTCGAGTTAGGTGACCGTACCATTGTAGTTGTTTCTTTTCGACCAGGTCGGTTAATGCTTCGATTTCGAGTACTTCTCTAATATTTCTATTTCTTATTCGGTCGCGTTTAGTTTTCCCTAACGCTCTTCGTAGGTATTTCATTTCGGAAGCTGTGATTTTTGATCTGTGGTTATCTAGGATGGTCCAGGATTCCGCTGCGTATGTTAAAGTTGGGACGAAGATTGTTTTATATAGATGCGTTTTTGCCTTTATGCTTAGTTCTCTTTTTGCTATGAGGGTGTTGTTTATCTGATAGTATATTTTATTAGCTTTGCTTATTCTGTTTTTTATTTCCTCATCTATTCTTCCGTCCATGCTCATTGTTGTCCCTAAGTATTCATACTTGCATACTTGTTCTAATTCTTTTCCATCTAGTTGTATTCTTATTCTTTCTTCTTCTCCATTTTTTGATATACAGAAGGTTTTGCTTTTATCCAAGTTTAGTGTTATGCCGTTTTCTTCTAAGGTTTGTTTCCATATATTTATATTTGATATACTTGTAGCCATTATTATTATGTCGTCGGCATATATTAGGTCTTCTGTTCTTACTGGTGATAGGTTATGGTATCCTAGTGTTGCTTTTCTCAGATCTCTCTTGCATTTTTTATGTATGTTGTCCATATATATGATGAATAATAGGGGACTCAAACTGTCTCCCTGCTTTATACCCTTTTCTAGCATGAATTCTTCCGATGTTTGTCCATTTAACCTGATTTTTGCTTTTATGTTGTTGTATAGACTTTTGATGACTTGTATTAGTTTAGGGGTTACTTCTAATTTTTCTAGCGTTGCCCAAATTTGGAGTCTGGGTACTTGGTCGAAGGCCGCTTTCAGATCTAGGAAAGCCAGATATAGGTTTCTATTCTTCTCCATCATCTTCTCTATTGTTGCTCTTACACTAAAGATGTGGTCTTGAGTTTGCCTGCCCGGTCTAAAGGCTCCTTGTTCTTTCTCTAGTCGATGTTCAATTTGGTTTCTTAGTCGTTTTTCCAGTATTCTTGAGTAGATGTTTAGGGCTACTGAGGATAGTCATATGGTTCTATAGTTTCCAACGTCAGTGGTGTCTCCTTTCTTAAATATTGGGACAATTATGTTCTGTTCCCACTCTTCCGGTATTGTTTCCGTTTCCCACGCTTGTGTATATATGTTATTTAGCCAGTTTATAATTATCTGACCCCCTTTCTTGAGCAATTCTGGCGCTAAGTCATCTGGCTCTGCTGGTTTTCTATTCTTGGTTTTATTTAATGGCTGTGATACTTCGTCGAGCGATATCTCCTCATTTATTTCTATTCTTTCTAATTGTTCTTGATTTCCCCTGTTCTCGTTTTCTGGATCTCTATCTTCTTTGAAGGTTTTTGTGTAGTATTTCTTCCAGGTGCTTAATATATCCTCTGTTTTGGTTTGTAATTTTCCTTTTTTGTTTCTAATATTTCTAATTTTTTGTTGTTGGTTCCCTGTAAGTTTTTTGACTATATTCCAAAACTGTTTCTGGTCGATGTAATTTTCTTCAATTTTTCTGCCAAATTCTTCCTAAGTGTCTTGTTTAGCTTGCTTCACTGCTTCCTTGGCTTCGTTTCTTTTCTGATTGTATATTCTTTTATCGTCTTCGTTTCTTGTTGTTATGAATTTTTTCCATGCTTCCTTTTTGTCTTTTACTATATGTTTAACCCCCTCGTTCCACCATCTGGTTCTCTTCTTGTCCGATCTGTATGTTATTTTTTTGGTGTTACAGACTTCTTTTTCCGTATTTAATATTGGTTCCTTAAAGATCTCCCATTTTCTATTAATGTTTGTTAATTCTCTATCCTGTTCTATTTCTATTCTGTTTAATCTTTCTTCTAGTTTCGTTTCGTATTCTTGTCGTTTCATGGTGTTTTCTAGGGTCTCCAATTTAATTCTTGTATATGACTTATTTGGGGTTTTATTTGATTTCTGATATTTGTGTCCGTTACTACTAGTCTGTGTTTGGTATTCAGTTCTGCTCCTCTTATTACTTTTAGGTTTCTTACTGAGTATCTTAGATTTCTTGTATATGTAACGAAGTCAATCATCGTTTTGTGTCCTAATTCTTCGTTTTCGTATAGTATTTTATGTATTGTTTTATGGTTAAACCAGGTATTGCCTATTAGTAGTTGATTTGTGATGCAAAAAATCGAGCATTCTTTCGCCATTTTTGTTTATGTCCTCTTCTAGACCGTATTTCCCCATCATATCCCCTCCATTTTCTTCCTGGTTTCCTATATGCGCATTCCAGTCACCTAATACTATTACGTGCTTGTTGCTGTGCGTTGTAGTTCTTCGTAAAATGTTTCTTTGTCGTTGACTGTGGCGTTTTCGGTGGGTGCGTATATTTGTATTACTCCTACTTTTTCTTGTAGTTCTGGGCTTATTGTTATTATTCTCTGATTGACTGCATCCCATTTCGTTATTTTGTGTTTTAATTCTTCACAGACTATTAATCCGACTCCTCCAGTTGTTCTGTTACCTATCTGTGATCCAGAAAATCTTAGTGTGTATCCTTTATCTAGTTGTTTTATGCCGCTGCCCTTCTTCTTTATGTCGGATATACCTAGGAGATGTATTTTGTATCTTTCTATCTCTTCTATAATTTCGATTTCTTTTCCTGTCAAGGAAGTAATGTTCCAAGTACCGAATCTTATCCTGTTTCTCGCTGGTTGTTTTATGTTTTTCCGTCCGTTTTTTCCGAGGCTTTTATTATTTGTACTATTCATGTTATTTATGAGAGAAAATCCTTTGCATCTGTAATTCTTCCATAGTTCATCTCAAATCCTGTTCTCGCGTTTGGTTGGCTTCTTCTCTGAATCCTAATCTGGCTGGAGTTTATTCGAGTGGGGGATTAGTCCAACGTCGAACTTTTGGTCCACGGCTGCTTATTATGAATATTCACAGCAATCCTGTCTCCAGGAATTCCCCCATCCGCCACCCGGTGGACGCGCTCTCTAGGAGTGAGGTCTTCCGAGAGATCTAACTGACAAAATTCAAAAAATCAATAATAAAATTTTAAAAAATGGGAGGATAATAATTACATAGATAAAACTTACATGAAACTTATAACACGTAATGGACTTTTTCCTAAAATTTGTGGTTTACCCAAATTACATAAAAAAGATAACCCCCTTCGACCTATTGTTGCTTCTTATATGAGCCCGTTATATAATTAGTCAACATTTTTATCAAATATACTAATTAATGTTACTCAAAAAAATCAATACAGTGTAAAAGTCTCCTGAACTTTTAAGAATTTCGTTGATACTATTTCTGTTCCTAAAGAACATGTTTTATTCTCATTGGATGTCATATCACTTTATACTAATGTACCTATAGCTTTAACAATCTATACAATTGATCAATATTGGAATCAATTAAAAAAATCATTAATATTCCCAAAGAGGATTTTATTGAAGCCGTACAACATATCTTACAATCTACATATTCTTCTTTTAATAATCAAACCTACAAACAAAAATTTGGTGCAGCTATGGGACAACCTCTATCTAGTACTATTGCAGATTTAGTCTTACAAAAGATTGAATCTAACATTTTAAATAACTTAAACAACATTTGTTTTTATAAACGTTAAGTCGATGATATAAGCATTTGTACTGATAAAAATAACATAGACAAAATTTTCAAAGTTTTTAATAATTACCATCCCAGATTACAATTTACAATAGAAAAAGAAAACATTAATAAAACTATAAATTTCCTTGATTTGACTTTAATTAGAACAGAAAATGGTAAAATTGAAACCAATTGGTTCAGAAAAGAAATTAACACAGATAGATATTTAAATTATAAATCACAAACCTCATTAAAATATAAAATTAGTGTAATAAATAGTTTAACTGATAGTGCAATTTTACTTTCATCCAATAAATTTCGCAAAGAATACATTTTTAAAATTTAAGAAATTTTATTAAAAAGTAATTACCCCATTAACTTTATAAACACAAACATTAAAAAAATAATAAGTAAAATTAAATAGAAACACACCTTAAATAATAATTCATCTGTTAATTTATACCCTAATATTTTTAGGTCAAGAATTTAATAATCATAATATACTCAAAATTCAAATTACATTTCTATTCCTTACATACCTAAATTATCACAAAATTTAAATAAAATATTAAAAAAACTATAACTAAAAACCAGCCTTTAAAAATCATAATACTATAAGAAATCATTTTTTTAATAATTTAAAAGGTAAAACTCATATTCTTTCTGAATCAAATATCGTATACCAATTAAATTGTAACAATTGTGATGCCAATTACATCGGTAAAACTAAACAGAACCTAAAAAAAGAATTTCCCAACATAGAACGTCTGTAAAAGCAAAATTTTTAACTTCCAACAAGGCTAATACTGCGTTGTCCGATCATGCATATGAAAATTATCACAACTTTGATTTCAGCTCTCCTAAAGTCTTGCAAAGAGAAAATAACTTACATAAACGTTGAGTTTATCAAATGATTAAAATTTTAAAAATCTAAATCTATTAACATGACATTGAAAAATTGCATTCTATGTACTATAACCTTCTCTAATACATCGCTTACAATATTTAACACTTTTTATTGGTTACTCTTTCATATCAAATTAATAATTTTAATACTTACCTTGAGTTTCAGTTGTTGAAATATCTTGTAACTATTAAACTTTTTAACTTATGGGAATTTTCCCAGTTGGCGGTCCTCACATTCTAAATTTGATAAATGTCATTGCTGCATTGACAAATTAATTAATAAGATTTATTGAATCTCTGTTCAACTTAATGTTTTATTTAAAAACTATGAAGGAGAGTGTTAATTCGTCCCCATATTTTTATTACTTACAATGATTTGGAAAGAGATTTTCAGTTTGCATTGTTTTTATATTATTCTAACCTAATTCTCTCATTTCTAGATATTTTCAATGCAACCATTTAATATTTTTTACGTCTGATGAAGTTATTGATATAACGAAACGTACCGTTTCTTTTAATTATGCTGATTATAATCAGTATCTGAAGAATTGGCTGTTTTATTTCAACCTCCGTTTCCCAATGTTACAGGTCTATTACTATTTCCTGATGCTTGCTGCTATAATATCGTATATTCCAGTTGGTAATTCTAGTAATTTTCTTTTTTCATACCTTTCTTTTCTTTGTCGGTCAGAGTTTGGGTTCGTTATCCCAGTCCTTTTTGGCGCAAATATCGTTTTCATTGTATTCTTCCAGGTCCGAGGCTGTATTGTGGTACTGTGATCATTTTACAGTTTACTTAATAGTCATTTACAGTACAAGTGCGGTAGGTCGCTCTGACCTGAAGGATGTTAGTTGACTGCGTTCGACGTGCGGCAGAGCTGTAGGTGGTTGTTTTCCAAAACAAACTGCCCCAAAATGCCCCACGAAACTGCACAAAGCAAAGGGAAGCTTCGAGCTGGAGCGGTCTGAGTCTAACATCCCCGATGAGAGTAAATTGAAGTCCATGGCGGTAAGGCAGATCTCGAAACAGTACGGGAACTTCGATATGGACGAGTAAGTTTATTACTGGAATTCAGAAAACGAGGGTAAGTCCAACGGCAGTTGCAGCGTCCTAAAATGCATTTCTCCTTTACAACGACATGCTACATCCTCCATCGTCTAATTTCAAAGTATTGATACATCAAATTCAGCATATGACTAAATATTTCGGAGAAGCACCGAGCGTTTCATTACGGCTTCTTGTCGCCGCGGAAGCGATAAAGAAGGCGATAAGCGGGCTACGTCATTGCAACAGGTGCCGGTGCAGAAAACACATCTAGCTTTAAAACACGGATTTATACAATTGAGTCGATGCCCCTAAACAGCCTGTTAAAACTGGTATTTAAAATGGGCAGAAATAAAGATCGTATGAAGTAAAAGTTTGAGTCTTTGCCACTGAACTATGACTTTGGCTTAAATTCGAAGATTGTCCTTACACACTGTTAGAAGTCAGCTAACAACAAAAGAATGCGGCACATGTCGAGGATTCCTGACCACATACCGAAGCAGAATCGGGTAACGGAATTAGCTGAATTTAGCCTTCGTTTGAGCTTATGCTAGCCGATATTAGCCCATTAGCCCATACTAAACGGCCTAAATATTTGAAAATTAGAAAACGAAATAAACTAAGTGGAGCATTCTTACCGAATGTGTATAGGCCTAATTGCGTAGAAACGGCACCGAAGCGGTTCAATTATTGGCAGCTCAAGCAGTCCAGCTTAAATAAAAAGATCAGTACGCAGGGAATACATTTAGATAAACTTTCTTACCCTCGCTGAATGCGATTGTCTGTTTTCCTACCCAAGAAGTTTCTTTTATAACAGATAGTTTTCAATTTTTCTTGCACTCTGTATAGTACCCCAGAGATGTTAATCCTGTTCCTATTTTGTTTATTGTTAACCAATTCTCATTCAGTTAAATGAATTTCTATATTTGGCAAGCCCGTTTTGTTCAATTATATTAATTATCAAAAACGTCTACATCAAAACTTACCATTTTATTATCGATATAAAATATTACATAATTATTTAGAATTAAGGGGATTTTTTTTATCTTTAATTCTTACAATATACTGTTCTAATTGACTATGTTATAATTGTCTTTATGTATGTAAATGGTTTTATGTTTTATTTATTTATTTCGTACTCAGCCAACAGCCGTTAGGCCAATTATAGGCGTCGCTACATTTATGGGGACTTCCAACCCCACTAACGACTGTCATGATGTTATTATAACCTCCGAAACCAACTATTTCCGTGGCAGACGTACCACGAGGCGCCGAGAGAGGCAGCCGTGGAACTCCCATCCAAGTTCTGACCAGAAAGAGCGTTGCTTAACTCTACTGATCGAACGTGGATGCTTGTTGCACCACCGGGACTATAACGGAAATAACATATTTTATTATGGTTTAGCAATAGCTTAACTTTTACCTGTTTTGTTTAATCTTAACCAATTCTCATTCAGTTAAATAAATTTCTGTATTTGGTACGCTTGTTTTGTTCAATTATTAATTATCACGATTTTAAATATTACTATCTCCAGCAAAACACAAGTACTCTTAATACCAAAGGATGGGATCTTATTTTTCACTAACTTTAGTTATTTCAGCAATTAGATTTTTGTTTCAATTAATGATTACTTAAAAAATCAAGTACCTAACAAATTTATATCTGTCAATGTCACTAAAAATTATGAATGTGAAGATCAATTATAAATACATATCTGTTACTTTGTCATTCATTAAACACCATAAAAACGGTAAGTAATTTCCTTTTGATTATTTAATTTCACTATTGTATTACTTTTCTTTTAGTTCTTTATATAAATACCTGCAACTATCACATGTACAAGGAACACAATCCACTTCCTACCAGATTCCACAGCTTTCTGGCCGCCTACAGCAGTTTCAAACTTGTACACCGAACCCAGAATATACGATCAGCTACTATCAAACTGCAACAGCTCTCCTCAACATCCAATTCGCAAGATGTTAACTCTCTCGGAACTAGATGTGCTCCCAGAATCTACACCGCCAGTTATTTATAAGACATAATGTAACCAATTCACAATATATGATGTACAATATTCAATTCCAATAACGATCCTTGTAGTCAATATGTGTATGTTATTCTATTCCTACCAGATTTATTTTTCGTAGATTCTCCTTGTTTCTTCTTATTCTTTAAATTTCTTCTTTTCTCCTTCTAGTAGATTTTACGTTATATAAACCCTTCCATACACAAAAATTGATATAAAAATCAAGTTTAAAAGGGTTTATTTTTCCAAATTTTTCGTTTTACAAATTAAATTAAATGTTTTAAAAATAAATTTTATACGTAACCCCATATAGCAACATTTTTCCATAGTAATAATCTGTATGCTTATTTTTACATTTTAACACTCCATATAATTTTATTCTACTTATTTTAGTAGCTAGTGTTTTAAATGACTTTTGACAAATAAGTATTTGCTATTAATCCTCTTTCATTTTAATTTAAATAATCTTTACATCATATTATAGTCCCTTCCTGTTTCTTTTCCAATTACATGTGTTAATATTTTTTTTTAAATACATATATTCATTTTTGTTATTGTACGGAATAGTATATTACGTACCGAGGTGGAAAAGAAACTTTTCACCGTGGTATGTATACTATTTTATTCGCAACCACTTTATTCTAAACAATAATTGGAAAAATTATTATATTTTGATACGACAGGTTGTGATGCGCATGAATGGATGAACGCGATTCCCAGTGTCCCTACCTACACAGCGGTCGGCAATCGATTCATTTCCAACCTCTGCGACGGCAATCACTTTTCCGAACGGTTGAAAAGTTACAAGTTGGGAATAGCTCATTTTCCAACTTTTAAAGTCAGTAATGATCTTATTACATATATGGTTGCAAATTAGTATATTACATACCGAGGTGGAAAGTGTTTCATTGCTGTCGAGAGATTAAGTAATTAACCGAGACGCGTAGCGTCGAGGTGAACTTTATCTCGAGACAGGAATGACACTTTTCACCGTGGTATGTATACTACTTTATTCGCAACCACTTTATTTTAAAGAATAATTGGAAAAATTATTATATTATGATACGACAGGTTGTGACGCGCATGAATGGATGAACGAGATTCCCAGTGTCCCTACCTACACAGCGGTCGAAAATGTGCTTCCCGCCCAAGTGTGGGAAGTGAGTGCGGGAAGTAGAGGGAGGAAATGTACGACTTCCCACACTCAAATGAGGCCAGTAATGTTAACATTACATATATGGTTGCGTATAAAAGTATTTTACTCACAATGAGTTTATAATAGATACGTTTCTAACCTTCAAAACAGTAAGAAAGCGAATCGTTGTTTACTTTACTTTACCAGCTAACCTGAAAAGATTTTCCCGGCTAGCTAAACGTTACTTTCAATGAACTTGTCATGTTACCTAACAACAGCGTCGCAGTTTCCTTTGTTAAAGTGACTTATTAAACTTCGATAAAAATACTATTATTTGAAACTTACCTAATTAAATAAATAATGACAAAAACTGATTGTGAGTAAAATAGTAGGTATACTTACCACGGTGAAAAGTTTCATTCCTGTCTCGAGATAAAGTTGACCTCGAAGCTACGCGTCTCGGTTAATTACTTAATCCCTCGACAGAAATGAAACACTTTCCACCTGGGTATGTAATATACTATTTCTTTACGATTTCATGTTCACTATGCAAACAATGACTCACATGCATGTAAATAGTAAATAATCCTAATGGAGTACGACTTTATAAGACAACTAATGACAACGCTGTACAAATAATAGCACCTAATGAATCAACATATTACCCCTACAGAGGAAATGCCGAACCCGACATTTTAGACATAATGCTTATTAAAAACTTTCCTGAACCAATCCATCAACAAGTTCTGTCAGAAATGGACTCTGACCGTGTCCCAGTAGTGATAAGTTTTGAAAGCAAGTTAATTAAAAATTGTCCGCCACCTAGACTAATAAACGGAAAAGTTGAGTGGGAAACATTTCAAAGAAAATTGGAAGATAATTATACATGTCTGAACAACATGCAAACAACATCCGATATCAATGCAGCAGTATGCACTCTTACTACAGCAATAGTTTGTGCTGTTCATACAGCTACTATACACACCACTATCAACACACATACATACAGGCATCCTCCTCAATACATTATGGAATTAATACAGCGGAAGCATTACGTAAGAAGATTATGGCAACGAACAAGCGATATATTCTATAAGCAGCAACTGAATGAACTAACCCGCAGAGTTAAATATGAGCTAGATAAATATTAAATTACTACATATCACAAATATATTAATCAACTTGAACCAAGTGACCCTAATTTATGGCAAACCACAAAGCGCATACTTGGCCAAACACAGCACTTAGCAACATTAAAAAAGGATAACATAACATATACCACTGATGAAGAAAAATGCAATGTCCTAAGTAGCCATCTCGAAACAGTCTTTGAGTGTCCCAATACCAAAAGTAAAGATAATGAAGCGATATCTGACTATGTAAATAATACTACCCCACTAAAGGTTGGACCAATTGAACCAGTAACAGCAGACGAAATAACATCATATATCAAACCATTACGAAACAAAAAATCACCTGGGCACGACCTGGTGTTAAATGAGGTTTTGAAAAAGCTGCCCAAGAAAATAATAGCTGCTATATGTTCTATATATAATGCCTGTTTACGAATTTGGTACTTTTCTCACATCTGGAAGCACGCTTAAGTGATAACATTTTATAAACCAGGCAAACCAACTTCAGATGTAAGCAGCTATAAACCGATAAGTTTTCTCCCAACATTGGGAAAATTGTTGGATAAAACTATTAAAAGTAGGCTCTCGTCCTTTATTGAAGAGAATTGCATACTTCTAAAACATCAGTTTGGGTTCCGAGCAAATCACTCTACTATACACCAACTGCATAGATTGACAGAATATATAACGAACGGATTCGAAAGAAAAATGTACACTATTGGGGTATTTATGAACATACCACAAGCCTTTGATAAGGTTTGGCATACCGGACTTATCTATAAACTAATAGACATGCAAACACCACACTACCTGCTCCTCATTATAAAATCTTTTCTTGTAGACAGGACCTTTGCCGTTCGAGTGAACAATGCATACTTAAGACTCAGGAGCGCAACTGGTGGAGTTACCCAAGAGTGAGTTCTGGGCCCCCTTCTGTACAGCATTCACCAACATGATATATCGAGAAACGATAACTCGGAAATGGCAACTTTCCCCGATGATATTGCAATATTAACTCAGCACGAAGACATTCAACAAGCAACACTTCATATTCGCGAAGCAGTACGTGCAATAGAGCAGTGGAGTAACAAATGGTGCATTAACCTCAATCCGACTAAAACGCAAGCTAAAGTTTTTACATTAAGAAGATACATATCTCCAGCTAACATCGTCATTCAACATAAAAATATAGACTGGACTCCGAAGGATACTCCCGTTAAATACCTAGGTCTTTACATGGATACGAGACTAACATGGGCGGCACACATAAACAAAAAACTCAACGAGGCCTACACGCGACTTAGCATGTTATACCCCGTGTTAAATTAATAGAAGATCGCCTCTCAAAATAGAATGTGGCTTTCTGTTATACAAAAGCGTACTTCGACCAAGCCTAACGTATGCTAACCTGTTATGGGAAACGACATCGAAAACCAATATAAACGAAGTGCAAAGGTTTCAAAACAAAGTGTTACGTATAATATGCAATGCACCGTGGTTTGTACGAAACGGACAGTTACACGAAGAGCTTTCAGTGCTTACAATAAAAGAGTTTAATCATGTAAGTGCTAAGAACTATTTTTCAAAACTTCAAAATTGTCCTGGCGCAATATTCTTTAATATAGGTCAACGAACAATGACTCGTTTTAAAACAAAAAGACTATCACAAAACTGCCTCTTATCGTCAGAAGACTCTACAGTTAGTGACAGCAACTAAACAGAACACTATTTTGTGGTAAAAACTTTTAGTGTATTAACTTTGTGTTAATTTGGTTAGGGATAAATCCCACATGTAACTAAAATGTCACATATTGCCTTTTGTTACCATTGTTGTGTAGAGCATTGATACTGAACCGACAAAAAGCTAACTAAAAAAAACTGTTAATTATTTTAATAATATGTACAATGTTAAACCGTCATACCAAAACCATTACAATACAAAGAAAATCATTTTGAAATACTAGGATACACAATACAAACTTTACAAATAATTAGGCAGCTTGGTTGTTGCATAAGCTATAATGATTTAATGCTACACTGCTACATTTTTCTGTAAATTATATGATTGCATAACTCAACTCGTATCTTTCCAATGTTATTATAATTTTTATTTCGACTTACGTTAATTTTAGTTCCTGTTTCTATTTTTACAGATGTCAGTACGCGCACGTTTAAATTTAGGTCCTTTCAAATGTAATTGTATGTACATTATATAATTCAATCAAGTTCAAATCTTTATATACTGCCTTATTCTTCTACATACATAGAACATTACCTACTTTCGAAATTTCTAGCACATACCTGAACAAATAATGTTTTCGTGCTGCTTTCAATTCGCGTACAACACACGAATGGTATTCCGTCATTGCATGTTTACTTATATTTTTTTCCTGTACATGTTTATACGCCTCACTAAATAATCTTCCTGTGTGGTTTTACATTTACATATACCACACAAGATTTTCTATATTAGATTTTGTCTAGTCATCCATTCTGCCAACTTCTTCAGAAGTTATATAAATTACGTACTTACTGCTTTTAACTGTCAACTAACTTCTAAAGAAGACAGTGTAAACTGCAAAAATCAAGATACATTCGAAAAACAACCCCACTTACAAGTTTTTATTTCAAGATTTTCCTTTAGGAGGGGCTTTTACATGTTAAATAACGTACGTTTCTTCACTGTGTTACATTTGTAAATTAAATGTCAATAACGCATTTCTCTTGTCTTTATATGTGTTGCTGAAATATCTTTCTTTGCTGTTCTATGCTACCAAATAGAACATAGGTATTAATAATATCAATATTTCTTGATTTACTGCATTATTTATACATATATAAGTAAAAACTAATAAATAAGTATGAAAAAAAAAACATACAAAGGCGAATCTCAGCTGCAGTAAAGCAGTGAAACTTTCTAAGCTTCGCTTCCACTTATTAATCGACTGGTATTAGAAAAGGAAATACTTAACTAAGAGTGACTTTTGTTCGAATTCTGTTGTTACTGTAAATATAAAAAATAAGTTGTATATTTGGTTAATTTTATCTACTTTTATAATAATTTATTAAACTGCCAGCAAAAACTGCAAGTTGAAATTGATATGAAGTTTCGAGGCAATTCATTATACCATGTTACGGTTAAAATGCACCTTTTCCAGATTTGTCACATTTTTCTATAATTTTTGGTAGATTCTTGGGAAGCGCTCTGCGAATTATAAGTCTGTGGGAGAATTCAAATACCGCGCGCTCCTGATCTAGTCATTATTGTTTGCCAGTGAACTCAATCACAACTGGAAGGAACCCTAAATGCTTTGAAAGTGAGGCAACTTGATTTTTAGGCAACCCGAAAGTGTATAGTACTTCCCTCTCTGTTTAACATATTGAATAAATGACAGAAATGAGCAAATTTGAAGGTTTTATTTTTTATTTCCTATCCTATCTTTTTTTAAATAATTTATTAAAATGTATACACATTATTTGATTCATCTTTAATCTTTTAAGAGGTAAAAGAATTATATAACTGTTTCCAGTATTTCTTGGAACATTATTATGAACACTTACAAGAGAAATATTAAGAAATAGTGATTATTAAGCCTGTCGGCAATTGTAATTAGCAAGAAATTATAAAGAATAAATGCTTTTATATAATATATTAATTGTAAAATGCAAAATTTATTTAATATTTCATAGTACAAATATTTACATGAATCAATTATGTAAAAAACAATTAGTCTACATTTATCGGAAGAATTAGCTTAAAAGAGAAAACATCACATTCAGGTCATCGTCCTGGGCATAAGTGGTTTAGATTTTCGTCTTGCCATCTTGCTTATGGTTGCTCTCGTCCTCCCTATTGAACAAAGATAGTAATTAATAATAAGTACATAAAAATGCTACAAATGTTAACATAAGCTATGAATTCTAAAGAAAAAATGTGCATTCTATTTATGGTAGTTAATAATACCGGCATAATTTACATTCCCAGTGAATCTTCCCTCAGAATCGTCCCAAAGAACTTGTTTTCTGACATATAGCGTCAACAATAAGCGCACAGTCTTTGAGATAGCAGTTTTTCTTAACTTCTTCTTTTAGAAACTGAAGAACTTCTGTTAACACTCCAGGCTCACAGTTTACACTTTTTAATCACTTACATGTAGTACGACCATTTGGTAATACAAAATATTGCCTCAAAAAGCGGTATGCCTTTGGCGAATAAAAATATAACGTGTGGCCAAACTGCTTCATTAACGTAGTGTAAAGTCTTTGGCCACGACCTTTAATTTCAGAGTCTGTTTCCTGCAGAAGCACAAGCCCTAAAGGCATACCTAAAAAAATTCATTATTAATTTTAAAGTCCAATAGTTTAGCACAAGCATTATTATTAACCTTCAAAATAATTTTTCAGGACAGTATTAAAATTTTCATTGCTATAGCCACTTTTTGAAATTTCCTTAATGAGATTATTTATAGTAGACACCTTTAAATTTCTCCTCTTGACTTTTTGTTTTAAAGTTTCTACTTGTCTTTTCAAGCGAAAAAGTTTTATCATCTATTGCAGCAGTCTGCGTTTCTTGGTCCCTGAGCAGTTTTGATCCTCTAGCAAATGGCGATGGCAATAAATTTATCGATTCTGGTGTCGTAACACCAAAATCAATACTCATAGGTTCTTCTTTAATCCTATCATCTGCCATCTGAAAAAAAAACAAAAAAACAATAATTTTTGGCATAACACTGCAGGTTATCTTAATAACTCGCATCATGTCGAATTAATTTCCTGCGAGGTGTTGCCTTTTTTGATAGATGTTTTGAAAATGAAAAAATACTTGGCACAGCATCAAGTTTGAGTAATTTAGTATTACATCCTGGCCTGATTTGGTAATCCACAGATAAAAAATGTTCCCTGCACAGCCTACTCGTCTTGGAAGGCAACCAATTCGCTCTTCTTATTGCTTTCACCCAAAGTTCCAGAATCTCTGGACGTTTGAAGTTTGAACGGAAAACTAAAATAAACATACCTATATTTAATTACTAACAAAATTTATTATATACTTTTTTCACTTTTATAGGTTAACTACATTTTGAGTATTTTAAATTTTAAAATACAATAACGATTTTATAGACTTTAGGCTATAAAAAAACTGTAAACTTAAGTATGAAATGAAATTGGTTTTCTTGCATCCTGTACATTATTGCAACCATAAGCTACACAATTAAGCACCATGATTGTTCAGTTTGTAAACACAACACTTGGACAATAGTTTTGGCACTAGTTTTGCTTCATTTTGCTTTAAACCAAATACACAAACTGCTTGATGTAAACGTAATTCAACAACTAAAAACCTTTTCACAGATACAAGCTCCTCAAAATAACAACAAATTTTAATAAATGGGAAATGATCCGTACAATTGCCATTCGCTTGCATGTGTAAAACAGAGATAGGGATCCTACACGATCATTCCATCTCAGTCTGTTGCCCCTGACACAGTTTTGCGTGCTTTGCGCACTCGGTCGGGTCCTTTCCAGTTACGTTAGAGTTCACTGTTGTTTGCTCTAGCTGCATCATGGCGGCCGTTTCTGGCGATAACATTTTCATCTTCGACGAAGTTCCGGTTTTGATGGGTATTTTCCTTCCTGCTACGGCTCAGGTCAGCTTGCTGAAGCTGCAAGATTGTGTCGTCCTAGTGAAACTCAGGGGTTTAATTGATGGAGTAATCTGTAGCCCTCGCTGTTTGCGGCTTCCATTTTCCCTAAGCATGTAATTTGGATAAAGAAAAATCTCATTTAGACAACTGCAAAAGAACACTTACAGGACTTTTGTAACAGGAATACATTAACAGGGCTAGATTAGAGTTTCTAGAAGCCATTTAAATTGATATTAATTAGAATTAAAAAATATTTTGAAACAAAAATAGAGAAGCCACCCTGCGATTGGTTACTAATAATAATGGTAGTACAATCGCAGATCAACCCCCCTATTCCGTTATACACCGCGGAAGCTCTGAAAAACTGTTTCTTACTCACCGCGATGGCCGACTAGCTCAAATATCGGCGGCCTTAGATCGTAGGTTCAAATCATCAGCTATGTACCCTGGAATGTCTTCAAAAAAAGAAAGGAAAATGGAAATGGGCGCCAGAAATCAAAAGATTTCAAGTAAATAACAAAATAATTACAACCAGCTAAAGTTTATTTAATAAATAATAAATGGCTGTCATGTAAGATCATTGATAAATTATTATTGTCATGATTTCAATATATTTAAATATAACGTTTCCAATATGTATGAAAAATGCAGCACGCATATAATAAAAATTGAACCTCTTTTAGGGTCCTTAATTTACATGTGATCACAATTTAATGAAGGATTAAGCTTATTCCAATCATGTGTTTTAGCCGTTATCTCGGTGTTGACACAAGGTAGCGTGAAAGCACTTTTTTACAAAAGCATGTAATTAATAGACGTAAAAATGATCATATGAATATGGATTAAAAATTACCAATTGCAAACAAATAATGCATTTGAATTACACTGTTAATGATACAGTACATTTAATTAATGCTTTGAGCACGTGATAACAATTTAAAGTTCAAAGGCTGCAAACAAATCAAGCCCTTGGAATTACATTGTAGATAACAAAGTGCATTTAAACATTGCCATGAACAGGCGATAATAATTTCAAGTAATAATGGTTATTAAAAATTCGCAAATCGTTGCAGGCTGCCGAAGTAATTTGCCCGAACCCAAAACTCGTTGACGGTCGGTGTAATTAATAATCTTGGAAACTAACCTTATCGGTAGAAAAAACTGTGGCAGGCAGGGATCGAAACAGCTTAAAGCGGGCTAAACGACATCCTACGTTCAGCGTCTAGTGTTATCATAGGGGTCGAGAAGATATTTCGGAGCGTTCCCAATATTAAGCAGCAGGTCCACAACGTTTTTGTTCGAATGTTAATTAGAATTTCCAAGAAAAGAGCTAATAACAAAACGGGAAATTACTACAATTGAATGTCAAACCAAGTAGCGTAAACATACCTGATAATAATCAGCCCTTAGAAACCACAAACTGCTCATTGAAATTAGTTGAGCGCACGTAATTCGACATAATTAAAAACAAGGCTTAGCCGCGCCGATATCGGCGGGCTCAAGCGAAGACAGCAAAATGCCCGGACGAAGAATTTCGTGCCCGAAAGAAGGCTCGGACTCTGATAAGAGATAGCGCGGGGTCGAGAGGGCATTGCGCAAACGATAAGAACTTGATGCAGGTACAAAATGCGTTGGTTTGGAAAATTTACGAATTCGAAATGCAAAAGGAATTATAATTTAACTAAAAATATACGGGTTAAGCCTGAAATAATTGGATAAATGGCGAAACAATTAGGCAAAGCCAAAAAATTGTTTCAATTTCTCCTAAAAAGGCCTTGCATAGAAAACCTAAAAATTATGCAAACAGTAGTTTTCGGTAAATAATAAAACATCTAAGGAAGTAATTAACATTTTATATTATTTTTCCCAATTATAAATCTTTAGTCTTCACATAAAAAAAATTGAACTTTAATATTAAGCCTTTTTACGTCATATTTTGAAACATTTAATAAATTGAAAAATCAGTTTTTAGCTGAAGTTAAAAAAATTGAGGTTTTCTCGACTTGATATTGATGAGTTAGCTAAAAGTAACACACTCCAAAAATCTCATTGAAGTCTTACTTCATTTCCGAGAAATAGCACTGGTTGGATTTTGACAATTTCGAAAAACTCCATCTTCTAAACAAGTAAAAATCACTTGGTGTATATGATAGGGGCTAAATAGGTTTTTAGACAAGACAAATTATTGACGTAAAGTTTTTTTGAAAAATTAAAAAAATAATTATATTGCTATGGCAAAAGGGTTTAGCTAATAAAATTATTTAAAAAAAGACAAATACTAATACTTGAAATCACCGTTACTGCAAAGAAATTAACTCTGAATGAAAGTACACTTTTATTTCGTACTCTATTCAAATTTAAAATAAACGGTAAAGCAATCAATTCTAGAGCTAATCACAATTTTCACTACTAAACGTATCGCTTCAACAAAATAATTAATACGCATGAAAGTCGTTCTCAGGGTTGTCAATGATGTAAAATAATCCGTAGGATCGCTTAGGTTTTACACAATACGTAAATAAATAGTACACTTTACATCAATACAAACCAACAAGAAATAAAAATATATTTCACTAACTTCAAAATGCACTTTCATGCGTTAACCTGCCTTGTTGTAAGCGGAGAAACTATTTCTTCGCTGCTCCAGAATCCAAGACCTCTTTTTTGGCGATGGCACCAACCCGCACAGTTGATGGAAGTGATGGGAAACAGGAAGATCGTTGCTCGGCAGCTCCTGCGTTGCTTTCCACGTCCAAAGTCCAGGAAGTAGGCACCCAAATTGAAGGTATTATTTGTAATTACACAAATCTAACATTGAGAAATACCTTGTTTACCTTTGTTCAAGGTTAGTTACCCATGACTTTATCCAAAATACACGTTGGAAATAAAATGCCAACTGTAACTGAAAACTTTCATTATAATTGCTACAAGATAAATTAATTTCACTAGTTTGTACACTTCAATATTATGATTATAACCTTAGTTCAGTTTTGATTCGAAAACAATTTAAAAATACACAAATAACCTAACCTCAAATTAGGGTTACAAAGAAAGTTTTTGCTTTTATAGGCTGCCAGAAACAAAACACAACACAACCTCAGGTTAGTCGATTTGACATAGAACAAAATTAAACAATTGTTCTGCAGCCCCAAATTAAACTCACCTTATTCTAATAACTATCAATTGCAATTAACGAGCTAGGATTAATAAATTATGCAAAACTGACTATAGTATAATAATCCTCGAAAAATTACAAACATTTTGAGTTATAGCAGAAGGAAGCATGGATATTAAACATCTTTATTCATATTTATTTAATCTGAACTTTACAGAAAATTGAACTTCTCTATCATTTGCTACACCCTTTTCTTTTGCTATTTGTACAATTTCACATAAATCCTAATTTAAGTTCTCATGGAAATCTATCGCCATTTAGTCAAAATTAATTTTACCATTTTTCTATTACTAAATCAGTTTGTAGGGTCGAATAAACATTCAAATTGGGTTATCTGGCGTCTACACCTGTTGTACAATAAGGTTTACAGGTTACATAAAGTTTTACATTGCCGAATTATAAAATTCGTTTTTTCAGGTAATGGCTTTACATTTTTGCGATAATCGCACCCAAAATCACCAAAGAACGCAAAGTTAACATGTGGAAAGGTAATAATAGTTACAAACCATCTCCCTGTGCATTTTCAACCTATTCCAATACAGTCTGTGCAAATCATGAATAATCATAAAAGAATTGGCAAGATCGAGTGTGAATTTTATATACAATTATTATTTAATAATATGGCTAAAACCCTACTAAAACTAATAAAAATAACATCCTCTATTAACAATGTACAAAACTTGTTAAACTATAATAATAAACACTCACATAGTTTTAGATTTGGTTCAGATAACCTCACTTATCACTTTTCGTTGAACTTGGGTGAAATCTTCTGTATTACGAATTTTAGCTTGTAGGTATAGCCGTTCACGACCTTTTTGGGACAGAGTTGGCTATGATTTTTTCTTTTCATGTTGGACTAACTGATTCGATGATGTAGCGGATGCAACTTTTTTTCTGTCAGTGTCTGTTCGACATTTTCTTGCCACCACATTGCCAGATTTATTATTTTAATATTCGTAGAAAATAAATGATTTATCAAATATGTAAAAATAATTTTAATTTCCGTCAAAGGAAGTCAAAATTCCGAAAATAATTTTGTTACAACAAAAAATTTCCATTAAACGATGTTACTTCCATTTTAAAAAGGACAGACCAAATTTAAAAGAACGCGAGTCGATGTGGAGACTAGAGAATATGCGGCAACAATGTACCTATTCAGAAAATATAACCTTAAACTGAAAACAACCTAACCTAACACAAAAAGTGTCAATTTCCATTAGGGAGTTTAGTTGCCACAGAGGTACTGCCAACAAAATTACTAGATGGTCATAGCCTCACCTGACCCAAAAAGATCGTGAACGGCTTATATGCTAAACCGTTTAAAATCCCATCGATTATGGACGTAAATAGAACTCAAGAAAAAGCTGATCATAATTAAATAGTTCTTTAAATTGTAATAACAGCTCTATTTAATGCGAGAGAATATGCACAAAATTTTACTGCATTTTCATCAGAATGCCTTGCAGTAATAATTAATGGCATAATTTCTATCGTGTGTGAAATTCATCTTGTGCTTTTGTTAACACCTATCCACAGCAATATACATACATATAGTCAGTTGAAGTTCACAAAAGACAAATCCCAATAACAAATATATAAACATACACACACTCCTGTCAGGAGTATCTTATTGATAGCAGTTCATACTTGTCTTTGTACTCATTTGTTTAAATAAGCCAAGATTCTATCCTGCTTTGTATGTGTGGCCATCTGTTTAACTAATATCTGCTTGTCTGCAATTTTACAATTGCAAATAATATAGTTTTCATTAGTATGTCTTCATGTGCTTCACTATTCTGCTTTTATCTGCTGCTTTATACTCGCAAAAGAACAAGAATAAGGTTTTTTACCAGTATGTGTCTTCATGTGCCTCACTAATAAACGAATTTCTGCTGCTTTATACTCACAAATGGAACATGAATACGGTTTTTCACCCGTATGTGTCCTCAAATGGCGAACTAGCTTCTGTTTCTCTGCTGCTTTATACTCGCAAATTGAACATGAATACGGTTTTTCACCCGTATGTGTCCTCAAATGGAGAACTAGCTTCTGTTTCTCTGCTGACTTATATTCGCAAATGGAACATGAATAAGGTTTTTCACCTGTATGTGTCCTCATATGTCTAATTAAATTAGTTCTCCGTGTTGCTTTATATTCACAAATGAAACATGAATAAGGTTTTTCATCTGTATGTGTCTTCATGTGACTCACTAATGAACGATTGTCTGCTGCTTTATATTCACAAATGGAACATAAATAAGGTTTTTCACCGGTATGTGTCTTCATGTGCCTCACTAATAAAGAATTTTCTGCTGCTTTATACTCGCAAATGCAACATGAATAAGGTTTTTCACCCGTATGTGTCCTCAAATGGCGAGCTAGCGTCTGTTTCTCTGTTGACTTATATTCGCAAATGGAACATGAATAAGGTTTTTCACCTGTATGTGTCCTCATATGTCTAATTAAATTAGTTCTCTGTGTTGCTTTATATTCACAAATGAAACATGAATAAGGTTTTTCATCTGTATGTGTCTTCATGTGCCTCACTAATGAATGTTTCTTTGCTGCTTTATACTCGCAAATGGTACATGAATAAGGTTTTTCGGCCGTATGTGTTCTCATATGTCTAATTAAACTAATTTCCTGTGTTGCTTTGTATTCACAAGTGGAGCATAAGTGAAACTGTTTTGCATGAGATGCCAAATGTTTCGAAAAGTTACTCTTCACTTCTGCTTCACATCCGCAGACAGTGCAAACTAACAATTTGTTTAACATATTTTCGCTTGCTGCACATGTAGCACGCAATTCATCTTTTACATCAAGTTCTTCCTGTTTAATATTCAATTCGTAATAAACTTTGTTGTCGATAGTATCTTTAATGATCTCTTGTACATTTGAGTTCGCAACTACTTTATTTTCTTCAAATTTCATCTGAGATTTGTCTAAGCTGCTGGTCATTGCACTACACCGATTATTATCAAGTAATTCCTGCTTCACGTCCGTTCTGAAAATAATCATAAAGAATCCGTGTTTATAAGGCAATATTTGAAAACAACGTTAAGCGAAATTCAATTAGGTCAAGTTGGTTATGTTTATTTACGAACTTTCTATAAATCACTTCTAATAGTTTTACTTACATTGAAAACCTTGAAGAAGCAATTAATACAGTTAATGGTTTAGCAGCAAATCGAATGTTAGAGAAGGTAATCTTTAAATTTAAGTCGCGGTAATCTTGTAGTTTACGTCCTCACCTGTGCGCACTTTTACTGCGCCGCTTATTTTAGGTCAAATCACCAGCAGCGTTGCCAAATATTTGTATAGTGGAATAGCAATTTTCCGCCTTCATTGTTTACTACTTTCGTGACAGCAATGGAGGGCATATACGTCCACGCCAGCGTTCAATTGTGGATGCAGGTGAAATTTTAGCGCTAGACGATATTCGTCAAAAAGTGGTTACTTTTATTGACTTCGCGTTTCAAGATGATAACCTATAGTCGTATGTATACTAATAAGAAAAATTCCCTATATGTTGACAACCAATTAGGTATACAGCAATGTTCAATTTTAAGAGTTTTAATTTAAAACAAATAGCATGCTGTGGCAAAAATAAGGCAATTTCTCTTTTTAGTATACAAACTAACGGGTGTTCATAAACAGTCGTCATCCCAGTAGGTTTTGACTTCAAAAACGTATGTCTATTATAATTGAGAAAAACTGCGCTATGACAGTACTCAATGACGTTTCATTGTGTTGCACGAATTAATCAAAGATATAACATTTTGTTTTTCAAAGCAACTGGGATGACGACTGCTTATGAACACCCGTTAGTACCTATCCCCTATGTATACTTTTAAAAAGAACGGATGGTATGTATTTGGCTCTATGTGCTACCTGCCTTTGCAAATAAAGCTTTATTTTTGCTCCTAATAACATAGTATGCTAATATTTACATATTCAATTAAATTTAACCTGGTTATATCAAACTTTGACTAACAACCGCCTTTGAAAACCACCTGTAGACAAGCAAAATAGTTCATATAATCTGTGCTGAACTTTACTACATCAGTGGTGGAGCCTCCCTATTATTATTAATAGCTCTAGGTACAATTTGTGCAAACATCTGACAACCATGTAGCTTATTTGGCGTCACTTCAATCGGCGCAGTAAAGGTGCGCACAGGTGGTGACGTAAACTGCAAGATTACCCTATATTATTAATACCTTTAAGTGGGGAGGTCAAAAGGTAAGTGAGACAGACTACCAACTCTTTTACATACTTGGTGAGCTGTGCGCAAGCGTCGTCCACGCGGCAAGAAGTTGGTGAAGTTCAAATTCGCTTAATAAAAGCGGCCTCGAATTCTCAGGCATGCGCACGAGACGCGTAGTGTTCAGAGTGAGACTATGTCGGCGCCGTAAAGTTTTCACACGTTCTCAGACCCTGGTAGTAATATAGAAGTAATAAATATATGTGTCTTGGATCCGAATCATTGTCGCCAACTCTTGGAAATGCAAGTCTACCAATTGCGGAACTGAAATATAGTAATCTACCAGATTGATAATAATAATGTTTTTCTTCAAACGGCAGTAAAATATGGCATTATACTGCTGGATTGATGATGCTAAACTGTCACTTTATTGCCGCTAACGAGGGGCAGATAAAGTTATTATCTGCCGCTGACAACTTTATCTGCCGCTGACAACTTTATCTGCCGCTGACGAGATCAATTAATTTTCTTCGAATTTTGTTCACAAAGTTGTAAATAATTGGTTATAAAAACGTTTGAAGAAAAAATACTATATGTTATTCCGAGCCACATAAAATCTAACTTTTGCTCCTAATAAAATAATATACTATTATCTATGCCCACCACTAAAAGTAGGCCTTGTCCCGGAATGGGACGTTTCGCCGTCGCCATTTCGCCGTCGCCATTTCGCCGTCGCCGTTTCGCCGTCGCCGTCGCCATTTCGCCGTAGATTATTTTACAATTCCGACTTAAAAAAACACTTTTACACTTATCTATATCTAAGCAAAACATGGAATCAAAGTTTTACGTTTTAAATGATACATGTTCGAAATCTTTAATAGCTTTAAAATATTATTCACATTTATTTCCCATTAGGAAGACGTTAAAGGTTATTAAAGTTACACTTCTTATATGCATTAAACCGTCTGATTAGTTGTTGATGGTAATGAGCATACTTGTTACTTTTTGCTAATCCTTTTATCATGCACATGGTGGTCATTATAATGATTTGGTTTAGAAAATTTCCTTTATGTGCTACCAGTACATTAATTGAAATTAATGACACTATTTTAAGGTATCTTAGATACAAAATAAAGCTCCAGGGCAATTATTTTCTTCATAAGAACACTAGGGTTATTATGAAAAATTAACAGTATTTGTTTCCATGGATACAACTTTATTATGCACCACTGTCACAATGAAAATTAATGACAGCTCAGCTAATGTCACAAATCTAACTTAGATCAGCTAACTAGATCAATCTTAAATACTATATCATAGTAATTATATGAATTGAATATGAATATGAATTAGGTAAGAAAATTGGTAGGACATAAAACCTTAAAGGCACCACGGGCATTATGAGCTAAGAGCCCGCGATTGTTGTACACACCTCGGGCGAAAGCCCTCGGTTAGTACACTAACAATCTTGGGCTCTTATTTTACTCATAATGCCCTTGGTACCTTAATAACTATTATGGTAGTATGGCCGTTATGATGATTTTAGTGATCTGCTCTTTTTTCAAACTTTACATTTTTATTGTGTATTGATGTGAGGTAGGTGATTTTCCAGTTGAATACTTCTGAAATGGTTTTCTTTTATGTTTTTAATTAACTCCTATTTGAAATAGAACACCCACATCCGGTATATTATTACATTTTTGAATTCAGCTTGATTCACTAAAAGTGACGTTTTATAGTTTACTGTGGTTAAAGAAATCAGCTGTTTACTTTTAGCCCATGTGCTAAAAGTGAAGTGAGGTTATAAAACTACAATTTCGAACTGGAAGTGAAGTTGTAAAGTTATTCTAGTTGCTTCGTGCGTTACAGGTAAAGTGTTTTTTTAAATAATTAAAGCGTTATGTAATGAAAATAGAAAGAGGACCGCTATCTCCTCCACTTTTTATTTGATTTGCGGATTCGCGGATTTCGCGGTTTTAATTTGCGGATTGACCCAATTAATTTCGCGGTTTGATCTAATTAATTTCGCGGTTTGATCTAATTAATTTTCACATGTGCTACTGATTAAATTACGCATTAGCTTCCGATTAAATTACCCGCGGCGGCCATCTTGGTTTTCTGCGCGCGCCCTTCTCGTGGAAATATTTGAATTTCAAACTGTTAAATCTTCCTGCACCCTTCATCGAAGCTGCTCTCTCTCTCTCTCATGCACGGCGGCCATTTTAATTTCGCGCGAATATTTGAATTTTAAATTTTTCAGATTTTTTTTCTAAGTTCAATTTTTTGAATTTAAACTTCTCGGGGTGTCGGAAATCTTGGCTTTCTCGCATTTATTTAATTTAAAAAAAGCTTTCTGCGATGACCCATGGCCGGATTCGAACCAGCGATCACAGTATTACGAGTCTAAGGCGTGATCAACTGAGCCACACAGACAGCGTACCTGAATGCGATTAAAACTTTAACAGTTGTGTGCGGGTTCGACATCGAGCTTCCTTGTTGTAAACAAACTATTTTTTGAGAAATATGTTTTATAAGAATGGAATTGCATAGCCTGTGGTGTTAAACGAGGGGTAGTAATTTAAAAAAACTGATTTTGCGATTGGATTTGGGATAATTAATTATTTTATAATTTGTGCCTGCTATATGGATGGATTAACGAGATTCTTATTGTCCTTACCTACTATAGCAAATTTCCGCTCGGTCGGCAATAAGAGGTAAAGGCAGATCGTAAATATAAAAACGAGTTACAAATTTGATTTTAATATATTCCTGAAATACTAAGTATGAAAAGGTCTCATATAATATTATTAAATTATTTATAAAACCGAGGCTATTATCCATTTTTCATATTTGAAATGCTAGAATATGATTAATTTTATGCTGCTATGCGTAATTACAAAAGACATTATAGCCCCGAGGAGGCTTTCTATTTTGTCATCCTCAAATGGCCTAACAGGTCGTTGCCTGTCGGCCACAATTATATATATCGGCAATAAGATAACATGAACAAGAAGATACACGTATTGCTTGAGTAAGAAAGAGATAAACATAGTAGCAAATATTCGTTGTAACACCGAGATTGACATGTTTGGTTGTATTTTATTAGTAAGCGTCTGAAATTGTGTCATTATATCGATCAAAACTGTATTTTAGTTTTAAAAATTCCAGTATAAATGCAAACGGACGAAAATAAAAACACAATTGACCACAAATTAACATAATTTTGAATAAGAACGCTCAATTTCGTTGAAAAAATGTTCTGACACCGTTATTTCACTTAAAATTTTACAAAAACTGACATCATGTCACTTGAAATTATACAAAAAACGACATTTTTATCCAATAAGCGATAAAAAATACACCATTTCACATTATTTCACTTAAAAAATGATCACAATTCGTTTTATAAATCGTTATTTCTAAGCATAATTTTGCAAATGTTTTACACTTTTTTCTCTAACTTGTTGCAATTTTAGTAAGATTTGAATAAAAACACACAATTTCGCTGAAAAAGTTCTAACCAAAAACGACAAAAACAATATTTTTATTCCATTTTCATTGAAAAATCTTTTATCACAAACATTTCTAGAAGCAAAATTGCCCTAACGTAGAGTCGCTGTGCATTTTATTACAGAAATTCTTATACTTTTGATGAAAATATATGCATGTTGACAACAAATTAACATAAATTTGCTCTAACTTGTTGCAGTTTTAGTAAGATTTGAACAAAAATCACGCATTACACATCATCTCACATAAATTTTTACAAAATTGACATCATGTTACATAAACTATGGATAATTTTGCAAATGTTTTACACTTTTTTTATAAAATGCATCGCACAGAATTAAAAGAAATCGCAAATTTTAAATTATATCACGCCATTATGAAATCGTAGATTGATTTTTTTTTGAAATTTTACACTTTGTAACTGTAAAATAACTTCAAATACTAATATTTTAGCTTTAGATTTTGTAATTATTGCAGATTCGTGAAAAACAAAAGCAGAGTAGAAATAAAAAAACACAAACACTTTGTAATAAACAAATATATCGTTTTTATTTCGTATAATACTTAATAATATAAAAATAAATGTACAGCTGAATGTCTTATTTTCTAAAAATTTGCTATCAATTTACAAAACTGTAGTTTGAGGTGTACAACATTTCAAATTAAAAAGGATGCAAGTAATAAAATCAGAATTTCATTGTGTCATTTTAAAGTTTAAGATGCACCCACTCTAGAATTCCCTTCGTTTTCGATGTTGATGACATCTGCCTTAGAGGCACTTTTCTAACGGCCCTTTTTTGGAGGCGTTTCCTTATCGGCGTTCTTCTGACTGAACCTTTTTGATGTGGACTTTGATGAGTAGCTGGTGTTTTTAATTTATATTCTAAATGGGGCTCGCAGTTATCAGTTTTCATTTCGGTTTTTCCTGTAGTATCAGTCAGGGCTGGCTTCTTTTGTTGTTTAGGTTTAGTTAGCAACACTTGAGCAACGTTAAGGCCTTTGATGTAATCAGCAAACTGTAGGCGTCCGGGTGGATTATTAGTTTTTCGAGGCCTCAGAGTGTCGTGAACTAAATCGACTATGTTAGACGTCGGTAAAATTTCACCCTTTATAGTAACGGTACCCTTGTGATCCCAGCTCACATCGTTTGAGGCACTCAAAATGCGTAGGAAAACTTCAGCTTTTTTCTTAAAAGTTTTGGGAAGTGTAGATAAAATATCGGCATTTGATAGGCTGTTACTGGTTGATTCAATAGGTATTTTGATTGGCTGCCGTGCCTGCTTTGTGAAATGAAGGAATCTTTGTAAGACTTGGTTGTACTGCCCCCATTTATCGTAATCAGTTAATTTGGATTTTAAAACTTTTTGCATTTCGTCATCAAGCTGTGATAATATATTTTTCTCCGTATTCTCGCTAGACTTAAGACGTTGGACAAATTCCGGCGATACAATCAACATCTTCCGCTCTTGGTCCATTTTAGTCGAAAAGGAGCTCAGTCGTTTGTTCTGGTAGAGCCGTCGTGAATAAACTAACTTAAAATCAAGACTTTCATAATAAATATATAAAAAAAAATATGGCAGGTACGGGAATCGAACCCGTATTCTCTCTCGAGATCAGAGCTTAAATCTGACGCCTTAACCATTCGGCCAACCTGCCTCCCCTGTATAAACGAGCACTCTCTGCATAATTAAGAAAACAACCAGGTAACAGAGTACAATGGTTTAAAACGAGTTAGCGCGGCATCAGTCGGGCCTCTGGTTTTACAAATTTTAAAATAAAAAGGTATGGATACATTGCGTGCGTCACACAGCAGATAGGTTGGCTCTTGTAAAATTCATCGATGACGAATTACGACAAATAATAAAACGGTAGCTGAGGGTCAAGTCTTTCGATAAAATATATATCAAACCCAGTTTCGAAATTTGTACATGGCTTAATTTATATGAAATATTGTTTGAAATTGCAAATAGAAGGGTTTTAAACTAGATGTTTTCTTAATTATGCAGAGAGTGCTCGTTTATACAGGGGAGGCAGGTTGGCCGAATGGTTAAGGCGTCAGATTTAAGCTCTGATCTCGAGAGAGAATACTATCTGGTCCATCTATGGTTAAAGTTGAGAGTAAAGATTGTTAGAACAATTTCCGTGAAGCAATTACTTTCCGCAATTTTTAGTACCATTTTCACTATTCACCCAAGTTAAATTCGTAACTCAGTGGTGTACTCAATATTTCAGTCCATAAGATACTGTCTTCCGCTCATTTCATATATTAATGCATTGCAATGTCTTTATGTTCTTCGAAATACAATTCTTCCTAAGCATGTTTTACAAAGCAAGCTTTGTTCGGTCGTCGCATTCTGCATGGGTGATGTCATCTGCTTTGATTGCGTCTTAATGAGTTCCTGGTTCCTGCCAGGCGATTGCATGACTCATCTGTGGACCCCCTGCTTAAGCAAAGTTATGTTTCATCATTTCGCTCCGTGGCAACCCCATGCTACGAGCGAGATAAGGATCGAGTTAAGTCACACACTTGCGTGGTCCGATTCCGTTGCCGCAGCGTTGACCGAAACTTTAATCCTCGTCCGGCGCTTAACCGTCAACTGGTGTCGCTCGTGGGTTCCGCGGCGCATGACCGACAGCGTCGTGCGCCGCTCAAAAAGTAGAAATTGTTTAAATGTCAAGTCAGTCAAGTAGTGTCGTAAAGGTTTGGCCAAGGGTCCTTTTTTTCGTTACCGAGGAGCTGGTACCTCCAAATGTACGCCAATGCGGATTATTAGTGAAAACCCCCGTAGATGCGCTGAACCATTATCGCCGTGAAGTCACCAAGTTTCGTCCCGTAACTACTTGTCTGATGGTGACCCCCCTGAGCAGTTTCTAGTTGTTTTCTTTTATTTGTGGCACTGACCTGGGGAATGCGACCGCAGGGGATGGGAACCAAAGTAACCATCTGACTTCCTATCAAGGTAAATGGTTAGCCTTTAAATTTATAGTGATTTTTTGAAGTGAAGTTCCGTCAAGCTATGCTTTGTAGTTTAAAGTGCGAGATGTCAAACAGACAATGCAATATAACCAGTAAACGTTTTATGTGCTGTGTTTTACATATTTTTATTTCATTAATAGGGTCCATTATTAATTATCTACGTATTTCATTGGGGTTTGCATGCCTTTTGTTGTGTTTTGTTTTTAATGTACAGGAAACCAAATGAGTATAATTTGATGTCATGAAAGGTAGGTTCAATTCAGCTGTGTCGTCGCTACCTCACGTTGTGCCCAGGCAGAAGTAGAAAGGTGAGCCTACTGACTTCTACATTCAAATTGGGCTTACCTATTGTTAATGTTTTCCCGATCCAAACCGAATGTGGTGGCGCATCAGTTTTATCATCTTTTACCTCTCGTATAGGAGTACAGCCCTAACTCAAAGGTCGTAAAGAACCTGCCCATCTCCACTGCAGTTTTAGTCGAAGCAAACGTTTCTTGTTACCACCATCGTAACAGAGCTAGGGCCTTGTATTCTAGGTTTACTTTTCGATTATGTCGTTGTATCGTGTTTGTGCGGTAACAAGGTTAATAATGAATCTGATCATGAACTAATATATTCTACTACCGCTGCAGAGGTACTTAAACAAACCCTCATTGTCAGATACCATCGCGACTTAAAAAACCTTCATTTAAATCAATTCATAAATGAACTAAGCTATTACGATTACGATACATTTTTTACGAAAATAAACATATTAAACAGTAGTTTAAGCAAATTGTTTGATAAACATGTTCCTTGGAAAACAATGAAAACTAGACAACCATATATGCCTTGATTAACTGACAATGTAAAACTAATGACACTAAGGGACAACGCAAAACTAAGATTCTAAAAGTCGAAAAGTGATGTTCATTGGGAATACTACAAATCATTAAGGAATCTGGCAAGAGCTAGTATTATAAATGAAAAAGTAACGAAACTGTAGAAGAATGTTATTTAAATAACTTGAGAAGGAAAAGTGCTGTAAACTTTTCTTTTGTGCTCGTATCTGAAGATACAGTGGCTTGGTATTTGAAGATATCATAAGTAACATGATAGGTGCCTACTGCATCAGAATGATAGCTACGTGTTATCCACATATACACAAATATATAACACACATAATTAACTTCTGTGTAACAAAAAACGTTTATCCTGACAGTTGGAAGTGCTCTATTGTAACTCCAAAACCTACTACTGATCCGACAGAATATTCTGATCTTAAGACCATAAGTATTTTACCTACTTTTCAAAAATTCTCGAGAAAATTATGAAGTCGAATAATGCATCATCTAAACACAAACAACTTGCTATCAGTTACACTGTAAGATAATAGGCCGCTTTACACGTGTATAGTAGCTATAGTAGCGTGTGTGGAGAAGGAAATGGGTTGTCTTGGGCTTGTTTATTCTTGTAAATGCTAGCTCTGATATTCCACAAACATTCTGTCTCCCGATATTCTTACACACATTTTAATGTTGTATCTTCATTCCAACGGTAGGCCATGTTTCAACAAATTATCTGCCGAACGGCTGGTCTGACTAATACACTTTACTAAACTAATCTGTCTACACTTGCTTAGTTTGCGTTTAGTTAACGAAAATGGTGGTGGGTTGTACGCCACTTGCTCAAGTAAATAGAACTGATTTCTTTTCACTTGACAAAGTAGTTTACTAAATTCTTTACTTGCTCAAGTACTAAATCGTACTAAACACATTGGCAGGTGCCAACATTATTTCGATTAACAATTTAAAACAATCGGAATATAACATTAAAAAAATCACAAAAACATATGAAACTTTAGTGACTTTTATAAACGAAAAGATTCCTGTAATCGGAAAATGTCTAATAGACCTACAATTAGAAATAAACAAATTGAAAAGGTAGAATTCTACGTGGTAGAAAATAAGTATAGTTGCATATTAGGTTTAAATACATTAATAGATCTAGGAATAATAAAATTTGAACAAGATGTAAATATCAAGAAAATTTATGTAGTAAAACAACAGGAAGAAGTAAACTTAGATTATAAGGAATTAATTGAAAGTGAACATGATTTGTTTAAAAGAATAGATAGAGTAAGTACACCATATCACGTTGACTTAAAAGAAAATGCTGAACCAATCAGAAATGTATCTTTTGCCATACGAGAACAATTTAAGGAATGTCTCGATAAATTAGTAGAAACACGCATATAAATTACCAAATATAGATGAAATAATATCAGATCTAAACGGCGCGACAGTCTTTACTATTTTAGATGCTACCAGTGGCTTCAGGAACATTCCACTGGATGAATACTCAAGTAAACTTTGTACTTTTGCAACCATGTGTGGTAGATATAAATTTTTGAGAATGTCCTTTGGTATCAAATTGGCAAGTGAAGTGTTCCAAGAGCATTTTCAAGATATCTTTTCAAAAAACAATGATTTCACATAGTATCCTAGAAAAACCTTGGCAAAAAGTAGGAATAGATCTGTACGAATTAGCAGGAGAAACACAATAGATTACTATTCTAAATATCCAGAAATAAATAGAAAATTTGACTGCAATAAACATAATAAACAAATTAAAATCCATTTTGGCCAGACACGGCGTATCCAAAATCTTCGTTTCTGATAGCGGAAGACAGTTTACAAGTAACGAATTTCAAAATTTTGGAAAAAACATGGAATTTCAAATCAGTGATGAGTTCTCCTCACCATCAGCAATCAAATGGACAAGTGGAGAGGACAATTCCTCATTAAAAAAATTAATTAAAAAAACAAAAGAACTTAATTAGGACGTATACTTGGCACTTTTAGCTTTTAGAAACACGCCTGTATACAACAGTTATACACCATCTCAGATACTAATGTCTAGGTACCTGCGTGACAATTTACCTCTGCATGAAACAATTCTAAAACCTAATGTATTTAACAGACAAAAACTTAGAGAAAAAATTATTGTAACTCAACAATCAAACGCAAAATATTACAATCGGGTTACAAAAAGCAGAGAGAATTTTCATGCTGGTACAAAAGTATGGTATCAAAACCACCCTAATAGTATAGGGAAAAAAGGAACAATTTTAGTCAAAAGTAGAGAGAGAACCCATAAAATAAAAAAGGAGGATGGAGCATGTATCATACGAAATAGTTTGTATCTCAGACACTCACCTTATCAAACGATACAAACTCCACACTCTCAATATGTGTTAAGATGGTTTGATATGCACCACTGATTAAGATAATCTCTGAAACTTCTTTGTGGCGTGAATTCATAATACATATTCTTATATGGGTATTTCGCCACTCTGCAAATTAAAATATTAAATAACGAAAATATTAACAACGAACGTTTCGAGGGACAATCTGCCCTCGTTATCAACGAATAACAGTTAAAACTAACAAGAACTTATCTTTTTTTCACTGGAAGGAAAAACGACCAACCTCCAATGAATTTTCTGACATTGACGTTTGTTGATATCTGTACCTACTTGATCTCATCTTTAAGAATCGATAGCCAACTATTGTCTAAAAATATTGAGAAAGACGACACGCATTTTTCTTCGTTAAGTAAAATGTATGCCGTTTCCTTAATTTTTCGCCTAGTTGACATCGATTCTTTAGACAAGATCTTTGTGTTGTCCCATTGTATTTTATGGTTTTCATCCCAAGCATGTTCTGTCAGCTTAGACTTATTGAATTGATACGTTTTCAACATATTTTTATGTTCTTTAACTCTGACTGCTAAAGGCCTGGATGTTTCACCGATATAATATTTCCCGCATTCACAGGGAATACTATATATACAATTCCTTGAATGTTGTTCTTCGTTGAACGGTTTAGTTTTTGTAAGAACTGACCGCAAAGTATTCATCGTTTTGAATACCGTCCTAACATTGAATCTATTTCCAATTCGTCTAATTTTGTCAGATATGCCTGGAATATATGGTATAGTAAGAGTATTATATTTTTGAGTGTCATTCCTTTGTATGTGTGTGGCATTGCTTCGTGTATTGAAAATGTTCCGAACAAGAGTCTCTGGATAGCCATTATCTTGTAAAACATTAATAATAAATTCTTTCTCTTTTTTGAAAATTTTATCATTAGAGCAAACAACTTTGGCTCTGTCGTAAAGACTTTTTACAACGCCTGTCTTTATGTTTTTGTGATGGTTAGAATTAAAATGTAAGTACCTATTAGTATTGGTTTTCTTACGGTATACTGATGTTTCAAAAGTATTTATTGTGCGTGTGATTAGTGCATCAAGAAAGGGTAACTGATTGTTTTGCTCTGTTTCTAATGTGAATTTGATGGAGGTTTCTTTACTGTTAATATGTTCAAGAAATTTGTCCACCTCATCCATATCATGAGGCCAAATTGCAAAAACATCATCGACATATCTCCACCAAACTACTGGTTTGTTGGTGTACGTGTAGACATGTTGGTGTTCAAAGTCTTCCATAAAAATGTTACTAACAATGGGAGATAAAGGTGAACCCATTGCCATCCCGAAATCTTGTTGGTAAAATTCATTGTTTAATTGAAAGTAAGTCGTTTTAATGCATAGTGTTAAAAGTTCCATAATGGTACCAACGTTTAATGTTGTTCGTGTATGTAATGTGTTATCGTTTTGTAGCCTATGTTTAATGATGTTGAGTGTTTTGTCTACTGGAACATTAGTGAAGAGACTAACTACATCGAAACTAACCATTAAGTGTTGTGTGTTTATGTTTGCTTCTTTAAGTTTTTCAAGGAAATGGGGCGTGTTCTTTATATACGTGTCTGTATTTCCTGATATAGGAGTCAGTATCTTAAGTAAATATTTAGCTAAACTGTGACAAGGAGAACCTATAGAACTAACTATTGGCCTAAGTGGTACATTTGGTTTGTGTATCTTTGGTAATCCATAAAAATGTGGTGGTTTACTGTAGTGTGGTGTTAGCGTACGTCTTACAACTCTATTAGTAATACCTACAACAAAACACACACAGAGCAAAAACGTACACATTTAAAAAAGTACCAACACCTCATACAAGAAAAACACACAATTGAACTAAATACACTAAAGAACAGTGACACTTTTTTAAATAAAACTGTAGTTAATCTGTCTTCTAAAGAACTAAACGCCACTGACAAATTAGTTCTTGGCAAAGGACTCAACTACGCAGTGGCGCCAAAACGAATTACAATTTACAGATTTTGTAAGACGTACGCTAACACCACACTACAGTAAACCACCACATTTTTATGGATTACCAAAGATACACAAACCAAATGTACCACTTAGGCCAATAGTTAGTTCTATAGGTTCTCCTTGTCACAGTTTAGCTAAATATTTACTTAAGATACTGACTCCTATATCAGGAAATACAGACACGTATATAAAGAACACGCCCCATTTCCTTGAAAAACTTAAAGAAGCAAACATAAACACACAACACTTAATGGTTAGTTTCGATGTAGTTAGTCTCTTCACTAATGTTCCAGTAGACAAAACACTCAACATCATTAAACATAGGCTACAAAACGATAACACATTACACACACGAACAACATTAAACGTTGGTACCATTATGGAACTTTTAACACTATGCATTAAAACGACATACTTTCAATTAAACAATGAATTTTACCAACAAGATTTCGGGATGGCAATGGGTTCACCTTTATCTCCCATTGTTAGTAACATTTTTATGGAAGACTTTGAACAACAACATGTCTACACGTACACCAACAAACCAGTAGTTTGGTGGAGATATGTCGATGATGTTTTTGCAATTTGGCCTCATGATATGGATGAGGTGGACAAATTTCTTGAACATATTAACAGTAAAGAAACCTCCATCAAATTCACATTAGAAACAGAGCAAAACAATCAGTTACCCTTTCTTAATACACTAATCACACGCACAATAAATACTTTTGAAACATCAGTATACCGTAAGAAAACCAATACTAATAGGTACTTACATTTTAATTCTAACCATCACAAAAACATAAAGACAGGCGTTGTAAAAAGTCTTTACGACAGAGCCAAAGTTGTTTGCTCTAATGATAAAATTTTCAAAAAAGAGAAAGAATTTATTATTAATGTTTTACAAAATAATGGCTATCCAGAGACTCTTGTTCGGAACATTTTCAATACACGAAGCAATGCCACACACATACAAATGAATGACACTCAAAAATATAATACTCTTACTATACCATATATTCCAGGCATATCTGACAAAATTAGACGAATTGGAAATAGATTCAATGTTAGGACGGTATTCAAAACGATGAATACTTTGCGGTCAGTTCTTACAAAAACTAAACCGTTCAACGAAGAACAACATTCAAGGAATTGTATATATAGTATTCCCTGTGAATGCGGGAAATATTATATCGGTGAAACATCCAGGCCTTTAGCAGTCAGAGTTAAAGAACATAAAAATATGTTGAAAACGTATCAGTTCAATAAGTCTAAGCTGACAGAACATGCTTGGGATGAAAACCATAAAATACAATGGGACAACACAAAGATCTTGTCTAAAGAATCGATGTCAACTAGGCGAAAAATTAAGGAAACGGCATATATTTTACTTAACGAAGAAAAATGCGTGTCGTCTTTCTCAATATTTTTAGACAATAGTTGGCTACCGATTCTTAAAGATGAGATCAAGAGGGTACAGATATCAACAAACGTCAATGTCAAAAAATTCATTGGAGGTTGGTCGTTTTTCCTTCAAGTGAAAAAGATAAGTTTTCTTGTTAGTTTTAATTGTTATTCGTTGATAACGAGGGCAGATTGTCCCTCGAAACGTTCGTTGTTAATATTTTCGTTATTTAATATTTTAATTTGCAGAGTGGCGAAATACCCATATAAGAATATGAACCACTGATTAACCTGATTAAAATAATTGCTGGATTGTAATTTTATTTTACTTGACCCAGATAAATAGTATTATGCCCTTTTTCGTATTTTACTTATCTGCAATTTATTATTGTAACGCTAGCTCGGTAAAACAATCAACTCTATTCCCAGGGGTGAATTCCTAATAATTTGTTAATTTTTACTTAAACTGGTGAGCCACTGTGCACCCGAATTTGTTCCAAATACGCAGTCGCAAATGTATGCTGTCAAAACTCCAAAATGGTTCACTTAGTATACGGCAAACGTTGTTGACTTTAAAAATCAAATTTGTGAACATTCGAAGAGGTATTTATTTAAATCGTAGTGATTTGGCGGTTATTATTCTCATTTGTTTCAGGAATGAATTTGTCTTATGACGTCATAAGAGACGCCGATTACATTTCTGCAATTGTTTAATCTCCACCTAACCTCACAACTGGACTCTGGTTAATAATTTGAAAAGCACTTTCGCTGGAGGCTTGAAGATGCTTGAATCTTATTCCGTACGGTATTGTCTCGCATGCACACAAATTTCTGGATGCTCACATTGATATTTAGCTAATTACAGTACCTTAAACTTTGAGGTGTCTTCGTACGGTGATCGCAAAGGGGCCCCGCTAGTATCTTCTTCTGCAAGGGTTTCCCCCGGTGTTTGTACTGCTGGTCGGTGTCCTGCCCTCCTGCCTGATGCGTCGCAGTGGAATGCCCTGGCTCTGGACCCTCTTTTCGGCTGGAATCCTTCTTCGTAATCTTGATGTGGGTGGCGAACGTTTTCTCGGAGATGCTCTTGGTAAAATAATTTTTTTATTGCGGAAACTGCCACAAACACTCACATATGAACTAGACCAATTGCTTAACACAATGATATAATTCTTGTTAATAAAAATGATTATTTATTATGTAAAAACTTCAACTAAATATGGAGCACAAATCTACATGTCAATCATATAATTTATTCAATTGTTATCTGATGAAGTCCGCTATAAACGAATGCTAATCTAATACTATACAAACGAAAATTAGCCATGTTCAAATCAAATACATTTTGAAATAAATTTACTTACAAATTATTAAATTTAAAAATTTCTTATACCTATCTAAAATATTGTCCACATTTTTAATTGTTAAAATGTCTCTTTGCGCCACTACACGTTTTGCTATTTGCTTTGCTCTGTTTACTCGCGTAATTGCACTGATTCTTTTACAAAGTTCACTTCCTTCATAAATGCTTTCGATTCCCATCTGTCTTCTTTTCGTCCGCTTTTTCTCTTGTCTTGCTGTCTACTTTTCCCTTGCTTTATCCTGTCTTGTCTGCTTCTCACAATTGCTATTTTATGTCTTTATGCCTGTCTTCTTAATTGCTCGTTGCAACATTATTATTTTTCTGGCTTCTTATACCTTTTTAGATTGTTCACAACTTGACCTACTTAACTATATTGAAATCTAGGCTTCATTGACCTGCACATAACAAACCTTTTTATGATTATTCATTTCTTTTTGTTTGGTTATTCATTCTTCACAAACCTTGTTACGGTTATTTTGTCACTCCCTGTAGTTCTGCATTGCTGGTTTTACGCTTTCGTTAATTTGCGATTTCTGTGGGGCTTGTTATCGTTATCTTCAGGCTTGACATTTGCCCTTGTTCGACAGCGTTGAGACCGAAGCGTTCTCGAGACCGCATTCCTTTGGCTGAGCGCGTCGCTTTTGGTTTGGCGGAACGCTGCGAAGATGTTTGATGCTGGTTTTGGTGATCCGTTTTGTCTTGCCGCTACATTTTGTTAGTTATGGAAGCTTTGGGGCCTCGCTGCAAAGCGAAGCGTGTGAGATTTTGGACATTATGCTGGAGAGATTATTCTACGCCATGCCGCATCTAGCCGTCGATGCTCGTTTGCCCAGTTCATCCGGGGTAAGTTCCGCTTTATTTTGTTGGTCGTTTAGCAAAGGTTTGCATGCATTTATTGTTGGTTTTGTTTTCCTTAGCAAGCAATCTTGGGAAACGTTCGAACAAGCAGTCTTGGGCAAAGTTCGAGTAATCAATCTTGGTTAAATCAGTCTACATAAGCAGTTTTGGGCAATTCAGTTCCAGTATGCAGTTATTCCGAATTTCGAGGATGCAGCTGTCGCCGCCGCTATCTTCGGTGTGCGATCTTGGCTTGCTGCGTGTTCTTACGAAAGTCTTCAGCACGCATGGACTCTGGATAAGCATGCTGGAAGTGCTCGACGGAAGCCTCTAACAGGTTATACTTTAGACTGTATTTAGGAAATTATTTTATGACTGGTCCGTTCGCGAATGTGCGCGGCCGCTTCTCGGCTTGCGGCAATTTAAGTTCTGATTTTCCATAACGTCCGCTCAACCATTATTTTTGTTGTTATGCAGTTACTAGTAATTTTGTGGTTCAGTTATGTAAGTGTTTGTAACTGTAATGTAGGATCAATTGCCTTGTTTGTTGGCATTCCTAAGATTGCCCAGATTTAGACATTCCGGCATCTTAGTAGCGCACTCGCTATTTTAGAAGCGTACTACGAGTGCTTGAGTAAGCTTGTACATTAACTTTTGTCGATTGTACTGTTATTTAAATGCCAATTATACTGTGATATTTTACTGTCGTTATTTATTATTTGTTACTGCTACCGATGTTTGAGTTGTGCTTTCTTTCAGATTGTTTGTGCTACTGAGTTTACGGATTCTCGTTCTACTACCTGGATACACTTGCTTATTTTGTTAAAAATACCGTTGGCGCCCGTTTTGCTTATTTCGTTCAAAGAACTGTTACACGCCGTCTTCGTTCTGAGCTGGTCGGCAGGCAATTGTATCCAAGTAGCTCTGTTAGGTTTGCTTTTGAGAGATTAGCCAACGGTAAACCCTTTGATGATAACAACCTAATATTTAATTAATTTGAACTTCGACTTCAACCCTGTGAAAAACAAGCTTTGCCTTTTGCGTTCCTTACTCAAATCATTTATTAATACTGGCCTCTCTTTTCCAATGCATTTACTGAATGTAATTTAAGCTTAGTATTGCAGCTACATAAAACACCCCAACTCTGTGCTTATTGACTTGTTTTCTAAACGGTACTGCAAGCAGAGTAGAGCCTCGGGCATAAGACCATTACAGTATATGATGTAGACGATACTAATAGTAATAAGTATAACAATAAACAGGCAGATCAATCAAGTGAAACAAGTGTAAATAATGGTATAAGTGAGACTGTTACGGTATAAAAAATGACTTAGCGACACCCACGCGAGGTAAGTATCGCACGACTGATTAAGTCCGGGAAAGGATGGCACGCTCGCCCCGAGATTCGTCAAAACAAGCTAAAGGCCTCGGCTGAAGCGCTCAGGGAGTTCGGCGTGGTTCAAACGGTACGTCACTGGGCAAGCGTGGCGTGACATGAACGGGGTAAATCAAAAATAAGAGGGCGCCACCAAGTCTGTCTCTGAGTAAACTCGTGTAACCGGACCTGGACGGTTAGACGGGACGGGAGGTACGCTGGGTACTACTTCATGAAAGTACTCGAAAAATATCGAGCTCAGATTACAAATTCGAGAAATAGGTGCTTGCGTTATTAATTCGGGTAAGTAATGCCACTGCGGGGGCGCTGCCAAACCTACCTGTGCACTCCACCACTTAGATGTCGTCGTACATCAATCTTGACACTAGCTGTTTAATCTGGAAAGAGCATGCAGAGGTTGTACCCAATAATAAGTCCCTTGATCACATAGTTGTTTATTGAATGACGTTATAAACAATCGGGCAACGAATGCATCGCCTGACTAATTCTAGCGCTTAAACGAAGGCCCCAGCTGGAGTTCGTCGCAATATAATTAGAGCGCACAAATGAAACAAAGGGAGGCAATGCCCCAAACAGTCGGCCTTGGTCGACCCGTTAAGCGAACTGCCGCACGTTAATCGGCTAAATATGAATATTAGAGAGGGCCGAAGCCTATTACTTTACAACGACAATATTGCGAGACAAAGCCAAGCATAGAATAAATGGTTACTTATAGGTGAAGGTGGCCGTAGCCCCATGAATTGGCAGTGTTTATATCGCTTAATTGGACGTACACAAAGCAAAGGTTTAGAGTGGCGTCAAAACAAGTACATAGGCGTGGCTACAGTTATGCGCCAATAGCCGGTATCAATGGCGTAGCAATGTGTATCTTTAGGGGGACAAATTAAAATTCCCATTTTAAAAGAAAACTTTTCATGCTGATTTATTTTTGGTTTCAAATGCTAAATAAATTAGCATGCCATAATAAATACAAGCTTTTGAATCATATTCCGTTTTTTTAAAATAATTGGTATAAAATCAGTTGTCTCTTTATAATTTCACATTATAATGACGACAGTTCAGACATCATCTAATTTTTGAAAAATAGTGTAACGAAGTGAACTAATGTAAAATATGTTCAGTAAAATAAACAAATGTAAATTAATTACATACAAATAGTAAATAAAATAATATCATAATTCATTAATTACTGTCTGACAAAGAAGCAACACCATCGTCTTCACTGTCATCGTCATCTGGATCACCCGTATTCACAGTGAAAGCTATCGTTTCTATTGCATGTTCCAATCTATGGGCTTCCTTCATATATTTCTCTGCAACTTTATCTGCATTTTTATTCACAGCGGCCCAATCTTCTTGTGTAGTTGCGTTAAATTTTTCAACTGCCAGTGCAAACAATATAGAATTTCGTAACCTCAAATTCATACTGTAAACGAAAATTTTTAATTACATGAAAATAATCCCAATCCTAGCTGATTGGTTCTGAAAAGTACCATTTTAAAAAGCGAAAAGAAGTAAAACGTAGAGTTAAACTTTGATAAACACACGAGAAAAAAAATGACACGACGAACGGCAATGAACTGAATACAACAGCGGAAATCACCTTGTTGAACGTAATAGACTCGTCCGAACGTTTCTAACGTTCTGCGCATCTATGACGCGGTGTACTTTACAAACTTAAAGACTTCTAATATTAAAAGAAAGCGGTCGAAACACACAAATTTACAACATCGCAATGGTTAATGTTAGTTCAGATACAAGCAAAACTTGATTAGAAGTAAACGCGACAAAAGTCCATCGCCCACAACGGCAAACTCGCGTAAATAGGTCACGCACTGCACAGCTGATTAATTCCTGCATGCGAGCGCTGGATATGCCGCTGCTCACAACAGCGTTCTCACTTGATGATGCCGCGCCCAGAGCACTGTTTAAATACTTCAGTAGGAATGGCCGAAATACATGGATTTACAACGGTTCTAATACAAAATTTGGTTCAACCACAGAGCAAGTGCCAGCCATGGATTACAAACGGCCGAAGCGTCTCGGTTTACAACAATGGCGGCCAAGACATTAACAACATGCTCAGCGACTGACTAATCATGCCAAAAGTGATCAGAAATGTGGTAATTTAGTAAGTTAACCCCGATCGTAGGCCACATGCAAGGCACTTCAGTCACTCTGCGGGCGACAAGCCAGACATATAAGCGTTAACCCACACATGCTAATAAGTTCTGACCGAACACAAAATGGTCACTAAGTTACACAATATCTTTAAATGGTACCTGTGTTTTTTAACGTCTCCTGAGCGGTACGGGTCGGCAAGTTAGCAGCGCCTAAAGTAGGCAGCGGGGGTGTGATACGAGAGCATCTCCTTGGGTAACGGATCCGCCGGATGGCGGCGTTTTACTTCAAATTGGCCACACACACATGCGACCGGGTACGATGAAAGAAGTCCTGCTAGCAAATCCCCAAAGCTAGTGGGAGTGAAAGGAACACTTCATAACGACATCGCTGGACGCGGCCCTTGGAAAACCCAAGGAAGAAGACATTCCACAAAAACGTGCGTCTCACTCGATAGCTTTCAGCCGACTCCACGAAGGCAAAAACATTTTTAACGAACAACTTGCTGTAACAGCACGAACGGAATGTCGACGCCCCCGCGACAATGCGCGGGAGCGTCGCACGGTCTCTCTGTACGACCTCTTAGCTCGACGGCTATGGGCTGAATCCCCCAAAAACCGCTGTTGAAACCGGAAATCCCGAACGGCCAGCGCGTCCCCTCGTGACTCTCGACAGCCAATCACAATCACACGACGAGACGCCAAGACAAGCAAGTGGCGTTCAAAGGGTGTCCCAAAATAATATCGGCTCGAGGCAACTGCGCTACGCTACAGGGTGTTCCAAATTTAGAGAAAAGGGTTCGGTATTTGTGAATAATAATGCTATGAAAAGTTTAAATGGCGGGAAACGGGTTTTAAATATAACTAAACTGCCCTAAAGGCGTGAAATGTAAGTTAAATTACTGCCGACGGCAAAATGGCTTAACAAGACTAATAATCGAAGTGCTAGTGCCAGAATCGTAAAACAACCAGCTACCTTACGAGATTATGTTTTATATTAATCTAGAATAAACCTTAGTAATCATTTGTAAACTTTAATGTAAAAAAAACCTTAAGAATAGTTACAAAATAATTAAATAAGGGAGATGTAAGAGTAGCTAGCTTTTTAAGTAGTTAAGTAACACTGGTTGCCTAAACATCTTGATGTACATATTTATGATCTTGTGAACAATAAATTAGTTTTGAACTGACATGACATATACAATCAAAGTTCCAACCTTCTTATTGCTGCACCACTGTTCTGATAACCGTTACAGACGATATCTTTAAGGTAGCTGACACTGGAAAATTGACAATACTTACCCTGTCAGACTGTAATAATGCATTCGAAAATATTAACCACTATCTGTTGTCTCAAAGTTCGATTCTTGTCCCACTACTCTATATTTTATATACCTACCTCAAAATTTTCTGAATTTGTTGAACATATCAGTATACATATAAACCGTTCAACAGTTACTTTCCCGGTAGGTAGACATGGAATTTTGTTTTTATGTTTAATAAAATTAAAACTCCCTAGAATCTCTTTCTGACACTTTGTCAGAATCAGCTGTTATGTACAGGAGGCTCACGAAAGTGTATAATTTGTCATTTTGAGGTTAAACGTGCAATGTTGCCAATGCTTTCATACTTTGTTTGCCACTAGGCATAATATTTATGGACATCGGCGTCATGGATACCTATCTGTCAACAAATTGTAATACTAAAGCGAATATGCCGAAAGTCATTAAAGGTGACACAAAACTACAAATTACAAAGACCTACAGGCATTATAAAGCCGACAGGCCAGACCTCAGTGAAACTAAAATCTTTGCCCGGGTTAGTGACATTTGGAAAGTAAGTATTTATGCATAAAACTTACCTGTTGGTTTAATGTTGGGCTTTGTACTGTTTTAGGTATCTGAAAGAACTATTAGAAATAATTGGGCGGGACAATTTTGAAATTAAAATATTTGGAGGGACTCGGACGAAGGATGGTTGAGGAAGACTTACAAACAAAGAGGTACAAGAGAAGTATGGGGAGCCAAGTATAGTAGACTTCATTAAAGCTCAAAGGTTATGATGGTTTGGGCATATATGAAAAATGCCAGATGGAAGAGCTACTAAGATAGTATTGGAAGGCGCAAGAAACTAGAAGAAGAGGGCGACCAAGGAATAGGTGGAAGGAGGCAAACAATGGAGACAGATTGTTATGCAATGGGCCTAAAGTGGCTTGTAAGCTTTATTTATTTATACTGAAAAAAATACATAAATTGTAATATTTCAATATTTTTGTATACAATTTATAATTACAATAAAAAACGACTTTCATTATACCATTATGCCTACTAAACAAAGTATGAAACGTATTCAGAATCAGCAGGTTGTCTTTCATGAAATGTATCTTAACCAATAATAAAAGTGGCACAAAATCCAAAACCAAATTTGGCAACCACGTTTTGAACATTAACATAAAATTATCATTTTGTATAAAATGGGCATAACCTAACTTTTGTTAATGACTGACAGCATATTTATAAGCCGTTCACGACCTTTTTGGGACAGAGCTGGCTATGATTTTTTTCTTTTCATGTTGGACTAACTGATTCGACGATGTAGTGGATGCAACTTTTTTTTCTGCCAGTGTCTGTTCGACATTTTCTTGCCACCACATTGCCAGATTTATTATTTTAATATTTCTAAGAAAATAAATAATTTATCAAGTGGGTAAAAATAATTTTAATTTCCGTCAAAGGAAAAGTTAAAACGCCCAAAATAATTTTGTTACAACAAAAAATTTCCATTAAATGATGCTACTTCCCATTTAAAAAGTACAGACCAAATTTAAAAGAACGCGAGTCGATGTGGAGACTAGAGAATATCCGGCAACAATGTACCTATTCAGAAAATATAACCGCTGGTTTAGCAGTCGTGTTTAGGATTTTACCATTTTTCTCTGCCGCTAATGAGTGTAGTTTAGTAAAATTTTCCGGGTTAATTACTTTCATCATTCCGAAGTGCGACTGGGGAGTACTTTTTTAAAAAAGTGCCTGAAAAACCAAAAACCATTTTTTTAGAAATTTAAAAAAAATTTAGTTTCCAGCCGCGTTTCGATTCATATTTTTAAGATCATTATTTGTAGTTGCAAAAATTTATTTCAAATAGTAAGGGAGAAAATTGTCAAAAACATTACAATATTTTCGAGTGTAGGCGTGTACGAACAGCCTAGCGGCTGTGGACGTGGGAGGAGCCCAGCGAACGCTGCCGCGGGCGTTAGAGTTGCCAGATGACCGGTTTTCGACCGAACACTTCCGGTTTTCAGGTATCTGTCCTTTTTAGAACAGCTAGGAAAATCGGAAAGATGCCTTTTGATGTTTCTGTGACTTTGTAATTTCCGTGCAATGTGATTAAAATAAATCTAGAAAAAAAGTTTCTCCGGTTTTTTTTCTGTTGCACGATAATAAGTGGGATAATGAAAGCGACCTGTCTATTTTATAGTCTAACAACAATATACCTTAAATTACTTATATATTAATTTTATATTAAACTGTGTGCCCGACTTGGTTATTTTAACTGTAAGTTGGTTGATTCGTCAGGAATAAAAGCTTTTACAAAAATATTCTTAAGAATAATTAACAACTAAAGTATTTCACATAATCAGTAATGCGTTTTTCATACTGGGTAAATAATTCAAAACACGTATAAATCAAAACATCCAGCGAAAAATAAATAGTAATTTATTATACAAGACGATAAAGTTAAATTTTATCCACGAGTGAATCGTTTGACGTCTTGATTCGAGAGTGGATAGAAATAACTTTATCGTCGTGTATAATACAATATTTTTTTTTCTATAGCAAGAACTTTAACAATTTCAAAAGAAAATAAGGACAGTCAATCACATTTCAAAATGTCAGCAGCTAGATTGGGTTGCTACGATAATAGGAAGCTGTCATATTTAATTTAAACAAAAGTTAGAAAATTAAATTACTTTATTTGAAATCGGCAGTGAATTACGCAGAAATCGTCATTAAAATACGAGAAATCGGCAGTGAAGTAATCCATTATTTTACAACTTTTTGTAGGTGGCGAGGCGACAGATAAAAGTCAAACGACCGAACACACCCTACAAAAGTTGGTTAAAATGTTGTAATTTCACGATTTTTCGATTTCAAATAAAACATAGTGTACACCTCTGCACTGATGTTCCGTTTTATCCCTCATGTGGTTTATTTGCCTTGGCCCTACGGGTCTCGGCAACTAAATCCACATTCATGATAAAAAGTTAATCTTTAGCGCCTTGGTATACAATAGTATATTATGTTATTAGGAGCAAAAGTTATACTTTATGTGGCGAGGCTGGACGGTTTATCTGCCGAGCCACATAAAGATAATTTTGCTCCGAATAACATATAGTCTTTTTTCTTCAAACGTTTTTATAACAAATTATTTACAATTTTGTGAACAAAATTCGAAGAAAATGACGGCAGATAAAGTGTTTTAGATGCCATGGCAATGAAGTGACAGTTTAGCATCATCAATCCAGCAGTATAATGGCATATTTTACTGCCGGTTGAAGAAAAACTACTATTATTTGAAATCGGCAGTGAAGTACGCCGAAATCGTCATTAAAACACGAGAAATCGGCAGTGAAGTAATCCATTGTTTTACGACTTTTTTTTAGGTGGCGAGGCGACAGATAAACGTCAATCGACCGAACATAACCTACAAAAGTTGGTTAAAATTTTGTAATTTCACGATTTCTCTATTTCAAATAAAACATAGTGTACACCTCGGCACTGAAGTTCCTTTTTATCTTTCATGTGGTTTATTTGCCTTGGCCCTACGGGCCTCGGCAACTAAATCCACATTCGTGATAAAAAGTTAAACTTCAGTGCCTTGTTATACAAACTACTATTATCTATCCTTGATGTTAAAGTGCTACTTTATCTACCCTTGCTGTTAAAGTAAAACTTGACCTTTTGTTTTGAGTTGATAAAAGCACACTAGCATTTTTTTAAAATACTACCGAGGTTAGTAGAAATGGTTAGTGCTCAACTGTGCGGATATGCTTCCTAAATTTATGGTCAAGTTGTTTATGGCTCTTGCTTTCAAGTAGCCACGTGGACTTGACGAACGCCTGCCAGTCTGATATTCGAACCAATCTTTGGAGCTTAAAAGGCCATAAATTAGGAAGGGAAACGTTTGGGTGATGAGTTCGTGCCTCTATCCTCTTTCCTTGCATATAAAAATGCATTCAGATAGCAAAACGTATTTTTCTACTAAATAAGCACAAGAAAAAGTGCTACGCCCATTCCAAATCAAACCGTGCTCTAAACGGAAGAACACCCTTAAACTGAAAACAACCTAACCTAACACAAAAAGTGTCAATTTCCATGAGGGAGTTTAGTTGCAACAGAGGTTCTGCCAACAAAATTACTAGATGGTCATAGCCTCACCTGACCCAAAAAGATCGTGAACGGCTTATACAGGGTGAAATTCATCACCCTAACATGGCCTCCTATCGGGAAAATAACTATTGAACGGTTTATATGTATGCTGATGACAGGCAGATTTATTGAAAATTTTTAACACCCAATTTTAATCAGTCGATGGACAAAATCTCTAGTGACTTAAAATAAATATTTAAGTAAATTGTCAACGAAATATTGTTTCCGTTTAAAACCTGTGTTTTTCTGTTTGGCAGAAAAGTCGACTGCAAAAATGTGAAATCTATAATTAAAATTAGAATGAATAGCTTAATACTACTAAACAAAGCTGATCCCAAAACTTGGGCCTTGTCTAGTTTTAGATACAGGACTCATGCAATCAAGTGTATACAAAAAGCATAACTGAATCTAAAACTACTGCTTGTACCTTGGACCGGATTTTTTCAAGTGCCATTTTCAGATACTTAGCTTTGATGAAATTTTGCAAAAATTGGTAGCTACAATGCTGTCACATATTCAAACAACTTTCGCAGTTTACATAAAAAGTAATATAAATGGATTGTACCTTGGGCCATAACAGAATATAATACAATATATTTGTTATGGTCCAAGGTTATATTTACTAAGTACTACAGTGGTGATCATAAAGCAAGATACAAAAGAAAAACTTATTTTCTGCTGAATTTTTATTCATAAATCTCGAAAAACAGAGATACAACGAAAAACTTTATTCTACTTTTATTTATATTTGTATTTTATATTTATTTATATCGAAAAATGGAGATACAATAAAAAACTTTATTCTACTTGATAGAAAGCGAAATCGATGCCAAAACACAACATACTTTGTTGCAGTTGAGGATCTAATGTGAGAACAATATCACTTTTTCCGATTTCGTAATTTTGTCAGTTTCGTGGACAAATTTATTTGTATTTCTGAAACGCTTGGAAAATTTCACATGAATTCCATTCTCCATGCTAACAATTTGTGCCACATAAAAATGATGCTTTTTCTTTCCAGAAATCTTTGCTAAAATGTATCATCGAACCTATATCTTACTTTCATCGACTACTTGCTCTGGTGATTCCTCGCGTTCTTTCTCATAGCTTTCCCCGGAATCGGAAGTTAAATTTGGATCTCCCTCCTCTTCTTCTGACGACGAATATTCTTGAAATACCACTCTTTTTAAAATTTTTTTCTTTAATGTCTGCTTAATTTTTTTCTGTTCTTCCTTCCTCAACTTCTCATTATGTTTCTCCTCTATTTCGGCTTTTTCCGGTGTGTCTGTTAATATCCTGCTTTTGCCCTTTTTATGTGCAGTAGATCCATTCTTTCTAGGTAATGCTTTTGGAAATGGGCGGACATCTTGTGGACTTTTAAAACCAGATCCCTGCCTTGAGGTCGAGGGAGTGTTAGGTTCATCTTTATCTGCATTTTCTTGAACTTGTGTCCTTGGTGCTTCAGGAATATCTCTCTCAGTTATAGAAGAACTCAAAAACTCGTCATCTCCGAATATGTTTTCATCCAATGGCCAGATACCCCTGAAATCATGATTGAATATTTTTTGGTGTAAAAGCCAATGGGTAAGCTTTCCCTACCAACTCTGCTATACTATATACAGGGTGTCCCAGATAAGAGCAACTACATGGGGATTTCGGAAACGGCAAGAGATACAGGGTGGCTTAAATGAGAGAAAAGTTGCGCTATTCTGAGCCCAGTCAGATGCTGTATCGAAATTAAAAATATCTACAGGGGTTTTTAAAATATCGAGCAAAAACAAAAAATTGTGGTTTTCGAAAAATTGCAATATCGTCGCCATCTTGTAAACAAATTTAATAAAATTTGGTAATTTTGTATTAGCGACTACGGCCAATCGAATGACGTTTACGAATTTTTTCTAGGCCTTCTAGATTTTTTGCAACCATAGCCAACTTTGTTATTTCTTATGGCCGCCATATTGGATTTATACGTCATTAAATAGCGCATAAAAATACCTTTTCAACCATGTATAACAGACCTATCTTTAGATGACGGAAAGTTAAATTTATTAAAAAAACAGTTTTTCACTTAGTTGGCTGTGAAACAAATGCCGCAATTGTGTTTGTTGTTTTAGCTATGTAACTATCTGTCAAAACTTTGTTATTTATTTGGTTCTATCTGTTAAGAGTTTAATTTTTATATTTAATATGGAAAGGTATTCAAATCGGGAAAAAGTGGATATGTATGATTGTTTCATTTTGTGCCGGAGGAACGCTGAACGAGCTCAAGATATGTACTTTCAGCGATATCCAGAAAGACGGCAACCAGGTTTGTCGATCTTCAGAATGCTTAGAAATAATTTACTTACTTATGGTTCCTTTAAAAAACACAATCGAAATAGAGTGGGAAATGTAAATATGGAAAATCTTGTTTTGCAAAGTGTTATCGACAATCCTCGTACCTCCCTTCGTCAAATCGAAAATAATGTTGAAGTGCCTAAATCAACTGCTCAGAGAATTCTCAAAAAATACAAGTATCGTCCATATGTAGAACATATTAGTCAAGGACTCCGAGATGGTGACTTAGAAAGGAGAATATCGTTTTGCAATTGGTTCTTAGAAAAATGCCAAGAAAATCCTCAATTTCCGCTTAAGGTTCTGTGGTCTGATGAAAGCAGATTTACAAACTGCGGGGTATTTAACAGACACAACAACGTGTACTGGGCCGATCAAAATCCGTTCTTACATCGTGAGGTGCGTCATCAAGTTAAGTGGGGTTTTAATGTATGGCTAGGAGTCATAAACGGACACGTACTATTTAACATTTTTCATAATAATTTGATTGCACCTCGATATCTTGAAATATTACAAAATTACGTCGACCAAACTTTAGAAAATTTGCCTCTTCAAGATGTAGCAAACATGTGGTTCCAGCAAGACGGAGCACCTCCACATAATGCAAGAATCATAACTGACTATTTGAATCAGCAACATGGAAATAACTGGATAGGAAATCGAGGTCCGGTTGCCTGGCCTGCTCGCTCGCCGGACCTTACGCCACTTGATTTTTGCCTTTGGGGATATTTAAAGGATAAAGTTTATTGTACTCCTTATAATACAGTAGAAGAACTTGAGGCAGCCGTTGTTCAAACCATTGAAGAAATGCCTGGACAAATGGTTAAAGATGCATGTATGTCTCTAATTCATCGATGCATGACGTGCATTAATAACAACGGTGGAATTTTCGAACATTTAATTTAATTTATTTTAATTCAACGCTCTGTCATCGGTTTTTTTTTGGTTGTGAGTTTAATCATAAATAATGTATTAGTTGTTAACTTTAGTATCATAAATAAAAGATTATTTTTTAAAGACATTTTTAAGAAAACACAACTGCGGCATTTGTTTCACAGCCAACTAAGTGAAAAACTGTTTTTTTAATAAATTTAACTTTCCGTCATCTAAAGATAGGTCTGTTATACATGGTTGAAAAGGTATTTTTATGCGCTATTTAATGACGTATAAATCCAATATGGCGGCCATAAGAAATAACAAAGTTGGCTATGGTTGCAAAAAATCTAGAAGGCCTAGAAAAAATTCGTAAACGTCATTCGATTGGCCGTAGTCGCTAATACAAAATTACCAAATTTTATTAAATTTGTTTACAAGATGGCGACGATATTGCAATTTTTCGAAAACCACAATTTTTTGTTTTTGCTCGATATTTTAAAAACCCCTGTAGATATTTTTAATTTCGATACAGCATCTGACTGGGCTCAGAATAGCGCAACTTTTCTCTCATTTAAGCCACCCTGTATCTCTTGCCGTTTCCGAAATCCCCATGTAGTTGCTCTTATCTGGGACACCCTGTATAGTGATTGGTTCAGCTGGATGAGCTAATAACCATTCATCACAAGCTGTGTTGTAGTAGGTTTTGAACGGACAGAAAACCGAACGGCCCAAAGGCTGCAACTTGTGACTACTGTGAGGTGGAATGGTAAGCAGAATAATTCCGTTCTCTTTAGCCACTGTTACTGCTTCAAGGCTCACATGAGTGTCATGATTATCTAAAATCAGGAGTTTCAGATGTTCTTTGCTTGGCCTTACATGTTGAATGAAGTGTTGAAGCCAGTTTATAAATTTATCTGTTGTAGACCATCCTGTTGGGTGAGCAGAACCAATTGATCCAACTGGAGCGCCATGTAACATAAACTACTTAAAATTTACTCTTGGGAATATAAACATGGGGGGAACACTATTCCCAACCGCACTGATGCACACAATAAGGGTTACATTGGTTCCACTCTCTCCGGATGTGGCACATGGCACATTCAACCTGTTTTTTGTCCCCTTTCTGCGCTAACTTTTGAAGTATTTTGCACAGTGCTAATGCCACTTTCATTTATGTTTTATATACAGGGCGTATACAAATTGGCGCAAAAGCTCCAGGTAGCGATATTCCTTGTCCAATTCTGAGTCGTAAATGTTGGATTGGTCTTCATAAACCCTCACGAGCGGTAGATAAAAGCAATTGTTTTTTTCAGGTAAAGTACTCATTCTGTTTTAAATAGAACAAAAATGTCATCAGCAAGAGTTGTTCAAAATGTAAAATCATGGTCCCATACAAAATTTCAGAAATATCGACGTACTTTTATGAAACCGTGTGCATTAGATGAAGTACTTTTGTGATAAGATAGTTTCATAAAAGTAAGCCGATATTTCTGAAATTTTTCATGAAATCATACATTTTGAACAACTCTTCCTGATGACATTTTGTCGTATTTAAAACAGAAGGGGTACTTTACCTGAAAAAACAATTGCTTTTATCTACCGCTCGTGAGGGCTTATGAAGAGCAATCCTGTAATATATGCTTTAGCTCGTCCATGTAAAACATAACAAATCCAACATTTTCGTATCAAGATTTTCGACTCAGAATTGTACAAGGAATATCGCTACCTGGAGCTTTTGCGCCAATTTGTATACACCCTGTATATCTACAGCAGCAAAGTTGTGCCTCCCAATGACTTCTTTCAAATTTGAAAAAAATAACGCAACATTGTGTCTGTTGAAACTTGTAGCTCTTGACAAACTATCTTAGTTAAACTAGTTACTGTAAATAGGAATTATTAAAGTAAGCTATGAAAATGCAACTATTTTGTTTGATAAGTGACATTTCTTTAATGAAATAATAAAAATTAGTTATCATTTATTTATATTTAAATTTCCTGAATAAAACTTTGTTATATTTAATAATGTTAAGTAGTTTAACTAAGATATTTGACGTTTAATAACTCAAAAACGGTATAAGGTAAGGGTAACATATGGTATATTTTTGAAATCAGGAAAAAAAGGTCGTTCCAAAAATTTAATAATATACAGGGTGTTCCATTTAAAAAAATATATTACTTTTTTGTATCCCCTTAATTATGCACGCCACTGTACTTTTGATAGCATTTTAACAAAATTCAGTTATAACCACATAACTTTTATTTAAAACTTTTTTTTCTATAGGCAATAATAACGATGATAAGGGGTGGGTAATTTATAATGAATAACCCTGTACAGCCCATAACAGTATTTTAAAGCCTTTGAGAAATTAGCTTGATGTTAAAAAGCATTATACTTTTACGCCCTTAAAACAATACTGCAACACAGCCGTGTTTATTTTTCACAGTGGAGGTATGAAATTAGGAGGAGATGTTAACCTACATACACAGAGTATGCAACAGTAATGGCTCCATTTAAGCTGGGTAGCAACCAGAAATACAGCCCTGGCCCGAGGTACAAGGTGGCCCAAGGTACAAGCCTGTCCACTACTTACCCTATCGGATTTTAATAAAGCATTCGAAAATATTAACCACGATCTGTTGTCTCAAGGTTCGATTCTTGGTCCACTACTCTATATTTTATATAGGTACCTCAAAATTGTCTGAATTTGTTGAACATATCAATATGCGTATGTATGCTGATGACACGCACATTTAATGTAAATTTTTCAACGAAATATTGTCGGCTTTTGTATCTAAATCCTGTGCTTTCTGTTTGGCAGAAAAGTCCAGTGCAAAAATGTGAAATATCTAATTAAAATTCAAAAAAATAGCTTAATAATACTAAAAAAAGATCCCAAAAACTTGGGCATTGCCTAGTTTTAGATACAGAACTCATACAATCAAGTGTATACAAAAAGCATAACTGAATCTAAAGCTACTGCATCCACATAGATTATTGTATCTGACTGAGGATCAAAAGAAAATGCTGTGTGATCTCTAGTGCTCCGCCAGTTCTAATACCGCTCAGAGATATACTCACCTCGCCTAGATTATGATTCTGCTAGAAGGGTACAGAGTTCAAAATGCCTGCTTAAGTTTTATTTGTATTTGTAAATTTTACAAAATTTCACAAAAATTAATAGAAGTTAAAAGGCTAAACATGCAAACAGACGCTTACTACATACAACTTCATTATATAATAGTTATTATAAATAAAAAAACCGCCATATCTATATAATAAGATAAAATTCCAAACAGATATATATAACTTAAACTTAAGATACAAGGGTCTTATATATAAGATTTTACATGGGTGAACTATTTTTGTAGGCCGTTTTCTAATCACAAACACAACTACGAGGTTATTCGCCAGTATAAGATTTCATATGAGTGACTAAATTATGTTTATGGGCAGTTTTATATTTACAAACTGAATAAGAATAAGGTTTTTCGCCTGTATGAATTTTTATATGTGTGACTAAACTCTTTTGTGGGCAGTTTTAAATTCACAAACCACACAAGAATAAGGTTTTTAGCCTGTATGAGTCTTTATATGTGTGACTAAATGATTTTTCTGAGCAGTTTTATCTTCACAGACAAAACAAAAATAAGGTTTTTCGCCTGTATGAGTTCTCATATGTCTGACTAAACTATTTTTCCCAACAGATTTAAATTTACAGACGGAACAAGTATAAGGTTTTTCGCCTGTATGAGTTCTCATGTGTGACTAAATGAATTTTCCGAACAGATTTAAATTCACAAACTGAACAAGAATAAGGTTTTTCGCCTGTATGAATTTTTATGTGTGACTAAACTCTTTTGTGGGCAGTTTTAAATTCACAAACCCCTCAAGAATAAGGTTTTTAGCCTGTATGAGTCTTTATATGTGTGACTATACTCTTTTTGTGGGCAGTTTTAAATTCACAAACAGAACAAGCATAAGATTTTTCGCCTGTATGCGTTTTTATATGTCTGACTAAATGATTTTTCTGGGCAGTTTTATATTCACAAACAAAACAAGAATAAGGTTTTTCGCCTGTATGAGTTCTCATATGTCTGACTAAACTATTTTTCTCAACAGATTTAAATTTACAGACCGAACAAGTATAAGGTTTTTCGCCTGTATGAGTTCTCATATGTGTGACTAAATGAATTTTCCGAACAGATTTAAATTCACAAACAGAACAAGAATAAGGTTTTTCGCCTGTATGGGTTCTCATATGTGTGACTAAATTAATTTTCTGACAAGATTTAAATTCACAAACAGAACAAGAATAAGGTTTTTCCCCTGTATGAGTCCTCATATGTATGACTAAACCATTTTTCTCGGCAGATTTAAATACACAAACAGAACAAGAATATGGTTTTTCGCCCGTATGTGATTTAATATGGGTAATTAGATGATGTTTGTGGGCAGTTTTATATTCACAAACAGAACAAGAATACCGTTTTTCGCCAGTATGAGTTCTCATATGTGTGACTAAATTAATTTTTTGAACAGATTTAAATTCACAAACAGAACAAGAATAAGGTTTTTCCCCAGTATGAGCTTTTATATGTGTGACTAAACTCGTTTTGTGGGCAGTTGTAAATTCACAAACAGAACAAGAATACCGTTTTTCGCCTGTATGAGTTCTCATATGTCTGACTAAATTAATTTTCTGAACAGATTTAAATTCACAAACGGAACAATAATAAGGTTTTTCGCCTGTATGAGTTTTTATATGTCTGACTAAACTATTTTTCTCGGCAGTTTTAAATTCACAAACAGAACAAAAATAAGGTTTTTCGCCTGTATGTGATTTTATATGTTTGACTAAACTCTTTTTGTAGGCAGTTTTAAATTCACAAACAGAACAAGAATACGGTTTTTCGCCTGTATGAATCCTCATATGTGTGACTATATTATTTTTCTCTGCAGTCTTAAATTCACAAACAGAACAGGAATAAGGCTTTTCACCTGTATGTGATTTTATATGAGTGACTAAGTAATGTTTATGGGCAGTTTTAAATTCACAAACAGAACAGGAATAAGGTTTTTCGCCCGTATGGGTTCTCATATGTGTGACTAAACTATTTTTTTTTGCAGTTTTAAATTCACAAACAGAACAAGAATAAGGTTTTTCGCCTGTATGAGTTCTCATATGTATGATGATATGAATTTTCTGAACAGATTTAAATTCACAAATAGAACAAGAATAAGGTTTTTCGCCTGTATGAATTTTTATATGTCTGACTAAACTAGTTTTGTTGGCAGTTTTAAATTCACAAACAGAACAAGAATAAGGTTTTTCGCCAGTATGAGATTTCATATGTGAGACTAGTCTAGATTTTACTGCGGTTCTATATCCACAAACAGAACAAGAATAAGGTTTTTCACCTATATAAGGCTTCATAGATGAAACCAAACTCTGTGCTGTTGAATTTTGAGCTATATAATTTTTGCCCGTAATTTCAAAGCCATATTTAATATCAATTTCCGAATAATTGCTGATGTCATTACAGCTTCCAATGATTTCTGGCTTGATAAAAAATTTCTTAATATCTTCATTGCCATCTAAGTCTCCTAATAAATGCGGTGAAGTTGCTGTTGAACTATAAAAATTATTAACTGCTGCTTCTTGGGTAGTGGTCATCATGGCTACTTTAATGTCAGCTTAGGAAGTAACAATTTTTCACTCACTAATATACGATTACGAGAACTTTGAGACTGCAACACCTGGAACAAGTAGGTATTATTATAATTAGCAAATTACAGGTAATTACATTTATTTTATTTTGGAACCATAGGTTAGTTGCGTGACCGTCGATAGTGAGCTAAATATGGCTTTTATGGCCTGAGGGTCTATAAAGTTGCTAAGTAATTCAATATACATACAATATAGCAACACCAACAATCTGCACAGTAACCATAGCACACCAAAAATTTATAACGGTAGCATTACCCTGTGCCCAAAATACTAAAATCTTGAATTTTGTCCATTTTGAGAACTAAAATAAAATAAAACGTATGTACCACACACATAATCAAGACTATAGCTCTCAGGCAATTTAAAGCACTCCACATAATCTAGTGATGTAGCCTTAATACAAAAGTAACTATTATGTACTCTTTTGTAAAGAACTGGAGTTATATTAAACAGAATAGTTATTTATGTATAGAGGACCGAAAGAAGAGAAAGTTTACGTCCGTGGATGAAGTTGGAGGCCCGTCATATACCAAGGGGCCTTTATTGGTTCAAGATAGTAAACATTCTGAACGTTTTTGATTTTAAATGAGGACACTTGAAAGGCACTTTCTGTTAAAAATGTTCCTAACAATGAAGGTTGCGAATCATATACTTGAGCATTACTTTTGTTACTAGTAGTGATGGGCCTATCCGGAATGAATAATCGGAAAGTTTCCGATTGTTCAAAAAATCGGAAGGTTCCGATTATTTCAGAACGTTTCGGAACTTTTCAGAATTCGATTATTTTACTGTTCGGTGCACAAAATTCGGAACTTTCGGAATTCGAATATTTTACGATTCGGAACACAAAATGAGAAAACGAAATGCCAATTTGAACTGAACGGAATACGGAATGTTGTGTTGACTCACTTGACTGCTATATGCTGGTTGTCGAATGCCGACGGGTCGCACCGTGTGGGGACGTGTATGATCACAGCCTGTAGGAGGCTGTGGTATGATACGTGAATGGCACTAATGGCAGTGGTAGTTCGTAGATTAATTTATTAGATACTACACCTTACAGACTTCAAATTCAAAATCGGAATACGGAAACAGAACCATGAATAGCGCATAATCAACTATAAATCAATACGTTTATTTTTTAATTGAAATAATTACATAAATAAAACAGAAATATTAATAAAATTCATAAATATAAACGAAAACATTTATAAATAATAACCAAATATAATACATGTTTCTCTCTAATAATGCGATAACTTCTAACTGAAATAATGATATATAAAAATATAATTATTGTTTTAGTGGCCGTGCTACGAACCCAAACAATAGATGCCAACGCAGATATAGGCTTAAGGCGAGTGCTCTCATCGCAAATTTGCACGCACTTCATCTTCCTTCCGCTTGTTGTTTCGCTCGTTTTCCCTTGCTTTGCATTTACGGAATGGTAAATAATCGGATGATATTCCGATTTTATAAACATTCCGAAATGCAACATTCTGATTATTGAAATCATCCGATTATGCCCATCACTAGTTACTAGTTATGATGACTGCGCATTTGGTTTTTACAGCCCACCGGTGTAAAATTATTTTACTTCTTATATTGACTAATTGCAATTTACCTTCAATAAACGAGGAGAAGTTTTTATATATTGGGTGTAACGATCCAGAACTACTGCACTAACAAAATCATGACCATTCAAACCATCTGCAAAGTAAAGAATAATACTTAAGGCTTGTGTACTTATACAGCTTTCTTAGCCCTAACATTAGTATTAGTATTAGCCCTAGCAAAGGTGAATCATTCAGTTGCCACTGACGCGTTTATACAGTCTTAATTTAGTTTTAGTCCCAGCTGATCCTAAGACCTGACCTTGAGCGTTCCCAAACTTTTAACTTGGTCCTAAGCATTTCTTAAGATAGAATTAAATATCACAGGCGCCCATACAGTAGTATCCGATGAGGCGGCAAAATTTGAATATTATTGAAGAAAAACAATAATTGTTACACGTGTATCATTGTGCGCAACTGTAAAAGTAATTAGGGAAGTACTACGGCATCTGGATTATTATAACAAAGGCAAGCTTAACATTCTTCCTTGAATGCAATAAGACTAGGCATATTTAATATTTGGAAAGTTTATGATTTTTTTAATTTTTTTTTTATTTTGGTACTCAGCCAACAGTCCTTAGGCCAATTAATTATAGGCGTCGCTGTACATTTTTTTCATTCAAAATTGCACACAAATACACTTATTTGCTGTTTAACAACCCCTTTTTGTAAAGGAGCCTCCAACATTTCAGTTCAATCTTGTTACAGAGCTGCTTTGAGCTGTATAGAGTGAAAGTGATTTGAAAATTTGTGGTTATTGGTGTTTCTAATTAGTATTTTTTAAATTACAGTTTAAATTTTACCCATTTTAAAACGTTTTATAACACAGAACCAACTACAACAAGAAACGGAATACATAACGAATGTATAAAAGACGCGATTTTACACACATATTTGTGAATGCGCTTTCGTCAATTTCCTAAACCAAAATAATAGTTATATCTGTATAAACACCTGTTTTTCTTTTTAAGACTAGTGCTAAGTTAAGACTAAGGCTAATACTAATGTTAGGGCTGAGAAAGCTTAAACCAGCCTTTAATAACTATTATTAAGAATGCGTACAATACTTAACCTCAGTTTCAGAAGTTATTTGTTGCAACTGCCACTCAAGTGTAACTAAATATTACGGTAATCTTGCAGTTTACGTCCCCACCAGTGCGCACTTTTACTGCGCCGATAGAAATGACGTCAAATATGCTACATGGTTGCCAGATGTTTGCACGAATTCTACCTAGAGCTATTAATTAAAATAGGGAGGCTCCACCACTGAGGTAGTAAAGTTCGGCACGGATTATATGAACTATTTTCCTTGCCTACAGGTGGTTTTTAAAAGGCGGTTGTTAGTCAAAGTTATATATAACCAGGTTAAATTTAATTGAATATGTAAATAAGAACATACTATGAGCAAAAATGAAGCTTTATTTGCAGAGGCAGGTAGCAAATAGAGCCAAATACATACCATCCGTTCTTTTTAAAACTATACATAGGGGATACTCGCATGTATACTAAAAAGAAAAATTCCCCTATTTTTGCCACAGCACGCTATTTGTTTTAAATTAAATCTCTTAAAATTGAAGATTGCTCTATAATTGGTTGCCGAAATATAGGGTAAACAATAAAAAATAAGGGAATTTTTCTTTTTAGTATAAATACGAGTATACTGTGTATACTTTTAAAAGGAACGCATGGTACCTACACTATAATTTTATTATCAGTTGAAACATAACAAGTGCTTCAAAAATTTCCAGAAATATTTGGAAGACAGTTCTGCAACTATTTTTTCAATAGAAGCATGGGCGCATGCCAACTGAAAAAATCACGACGCCGAAGGAAAAGGGTTTTTATCTTGGAAGCAAACACTCTTTTGTTAGAAAAAATATCTGATTTGCAAAAATTACCATACGAAATTTGTTATGCACGTGTTATATTTTGATAGAATATATCACGAATTAAAAAACACAGTAAAGTAAACATTTTTATTAAGAATAATAACAAAACTAATATCGAAATGGGTACTAAAAATCTACGGTTATTTGTGATGACAGTGACATATAAGATGGAATTTCCCGTTAATTTCCGATTATTAATAATCGCAGTTGCTATGGAAAATTGCCAATTAAATATACATAGGGGATATTCTCAATCGAGGACCTATTAGCAAAAAAGAAACAAAATCAGAAAACAAAATTGTAGTATGAATGTGAGAAACCAATACTGAGGTAGAATCGTGATACGTTGGAAATAATTTTTTCCATGGTTACTGTGAATGAAAATAACAAATAATAATTAAATTATATTATTGAAATGTATGATTCCGATAGTTAAATGATTAGGCAGATAATTTAGCACTTTTTATGCCTAATCAGAAAAGTGACACTGTTACCTTGACAATGTAGTCACAAGAGTCGCCACTTTTATGACGTTTGAAAAGAATAGTTACAAATAACTATTATTTTCAAACGTAATAAGCACCGAGTGTAAGAAATTAATTCCACTCTTGAGGGAAGCGAGTCTAAAAGGGCAGAAGGCTATACTTATACACTAGTACCATAAGATACTATTAAAGTGGTGTCTGTCTGTCAGTCTCTGTCCTTTCTACAGCTCTGACAGTTTAATTGATCCGCTTGAAAATTGATACTTACGTTCTTAATCTAAATTTGGAGATCCCACATCCCAGTGACTTGTAGATAAAATAGACCAACCGGAAGTAGTACTTTACTCTTAGGTTTCTTTCAGGGTCTCTAGATGGCAAAAAACGTGTTTTATCAATTTCCTAAGAATGTCTATCTGTTGCTGGTATAACTCAAAAACTATTTGTTGGAGGAAGACTATATTTTGCATGCAAATTATATCCCTTCCTGGCATGAAACCAAGAAAATTTTGGTAAAATATGTAAAAGGTGAGCACCTTAGAAAAATAAATTTTGTGTTAACTGAGAAATAGATACAAATAGTAATATGCATATAGGTCAGAATTTACCCTTAATAAAAATGGAACAGATACACGGTAAATTATTTTACTAGAAACGTTGAGATGGATTTACCTAGTTTCTTTTGACTTCTAAAATTGTTTAGTGTCACAACGTATACTTACGAAGAAAGTTCTGAGTAAAGTCTTTTACAGACTTTTTAAATTAAAACTCAATCTAACATTGACATATTTGATGATAACTAAAGAATTTATTTATTGGTTGCTGTGCACTAAGGTTGTTACGGTTCATGCGGATACTTGGCATTAAAATATATACCATATGGACTCAGAAAATGTTCAGCAGTTCATTTTTCATTTAGAAATGACCTTTCAATTTAAAAAAATTCAAAATGTTTTTAGACCATTCACAGTTGGGTACCAAATTAACTGTGCTCTACTCAGAACCACAGACCTAAGAGATAGAGTAACAAGGTCAACAAATCACCAAAACATACCCCACACAAAGGTTGCTGCGCAAGCACCAAAGGCGCGCTTGAACTCTGTATCCCGAATCCGGGGCAAGAAACATTAACTTTTGATTTACACCACCATTACATAAAACGGCTATTTGAGAGACTTTTATTTCAAGTATCTTTCTTCAAACCTTGAAAATTCCCTACCTAACTCATAACGACTGCATTTAAGTTTTTTTACTGAATGTTCTGTTTCACCAATGTATACAGCATTACAACAGCAAGGGACCCTATAAATACCTGTGTTTAATTTGGCTTTAGGTAAAGGAAAAACCAATAACATTTAAACAATACATTAAAACCATATTGAAATCCCCTGAACAAAATCTTACAGGTTCAAATTTCTGGATAATTATAAGATCACTGTAAAAGGAAGTTGCGTGCGTGTATCACACCAGATATTTGATAAGTGTTCTTGGAATTTTTGGCTTCTTTGGAATGCTATCAGCTCCTCTATCCACTTATCGAATCCTTCCAATGATTTTTGTTTTTATTTCACCATACTTATGTACGGAGTATAATCTACAGCCATATTCAATTGTGGTGGTCGTTGATGATCAACGGAGTAGAACGTCAGCAAGAATGTGCGACTTTTGGAATTTCAAAATTTGACTTCAAATTCTGATAGAGCATCAAAAGGTAGAATATGAATGTCTCTAACACCAACTTCGTATATCTTAGGAAATATGGTGAAAATGGCGGGAAAAAAGCAATAATAATAATAATTACTTCTTGATTAATAAATAAATATAAATGCATACATATTTTAAACCAAATTATTTAACTTGCTTGAGTTAATATGGAAATAAGCAAATGCTTGAAGAGATACTTAAATCTACCTTTTCCGATGTTTGGAAAAGTGCACACCCATTTTAAAACGTAGAAAATTGTTTTTAAAATCAGGTTCTGTGAAAACCATGCGCTTGTTAAAGGTGTTGCCTACCTATTATTTTTTATTTCTAATTAAATACAACTAAAATGCAGTATTATTATTATTATTGTTAAATAGGGGCTCAGAATAGATATTTGCGGTACATCTGATGTAAAGTTTGACTTTGAAATCAAATTAAAACTTTATTAATGCTGGTGACAAAGTTATGCAACCCATGATTCACTGATACTAGTCAACTTGATACCATTTTTTACTTCCTTTTACGATAAAGGAAATTGAGTTTTCAACAGATCTTTACGTTATAGAGTCTCCTGATCCCAAAATACATATTTTTTTTCATTGGTCTGTCTGTGTGTCTGTCTGTGAACAGAATATCTCAAAAACAAAAAGAGGTATGGCGTTGAAACTTCATATATAAGTTTTGTGTACTATGTAGATGAGACAGCAAGCTTTTGAAGAAAATCGCATAACCGGAAGTAGGTGTTTACTCTTGGGATTTTTCAGTTTTTTTTTCGATTTTTTCAAAACGGCTATAACGATTTTTTTCAAACTTTAAATTTTTATTACATTTTTAATGTATATTGATGTGATTTTCCAGTTGAATACTTCTAAAGTAGGTTTCGTTTGTTTTTTCTTCCATTTTTTTTATTAACTCCTATTTTAAATAGAACACCCGGTATATTATTACATTTTTGAATTCAGCTTAAAATTTTAGAAAAAATGTGTCTCTTCAACTAACGCTCTATTTTGTACCGTTTTTGTAGAATTTGTAATTTTTGAAAGTTTTTGACAAATGCTTAAAAATTAAAAATGAAATTTTTGACTAATTATAAGATCACTGTAAAAGGAAGTTGTGTGAGTGTATCACACCTGGTTTTTAAAATTAATTTTATGAATCGAGGATCCTAACATAGGTTCAGCTTGAAAAAAAAATATGTTGGCTAAAGAATTTAATACAATACTCGGTGCATTAAGCTTTTTACCTTCATCAGTGTTGTTATAGACTACCGGACTCGTAATGTAAATAACCATCGTTTGTCTGAAATGCTAGTATTCAGCTAATTTTTGCTTAGTAATACGCAAATTTGGTTTTTTAAATATAACACCCTCCATATTTTTAGACATTTTAAAACAGCACTGAAAATACTTTATGATAGCATGCTTAAACTAAAACTTTGAAACTTATTCTTTTATTAAAATGAATCATTTGCCTAAAGAAAGTCATGACATATGAAAAATCACTAACAATTGAACAAGATATGCAAAACAAATTCCTCTTGTCTTTAAAAATACCTCATGAAAACAATTGGCAACTAAGTTTTTTAAATGGAACAATAAAATATTTTTGAATTGTATTACGAAAAACTAGTAGGTCGTGAATTAAGTTGGTTTGACAATGTAGGCTGCATACTGGCATTTAAAAAAAGCTTTTTTTTGATATCTCTATTATTAATGAAGTTACGAGTTGTCTAGCAATGTACAAATACCCTCGAGTTATTCAATTTTGCGGCTTTTTCTATAATTGTTAACTAGGTGTGCTGTTGGTACTGGCTGCTGGTGGTGGACGCTGTCCTATTGATGGATTTTGCAGGTTTTCACTACTAAAATTTGTTTTTATTTTATCATGAATTCAAGACATTGTCAAACGTACTTGGTTCTTCTAGCCCGGGAGCCAGCGACATATTTTTGTCAGTTATTTCCTCCCGGTCGATAATTTGAGAATCGCTTCATTTAGTTGTGCCGTGAAGCGCAGTGAACGTCAGCTGCGGGACCATGGTCGGGATAGGCAATAGCAGCCATCCACGCACGTAAAAAAAAAATTATTTTCAGTGATTTCTTCCCGGCTGAAAATTTGTTAAATAATAGCTTACATATCACTTATAGTAATAAAAAAAGTCAGCTGGCTGAATGGCGCAGGAAACCTCGTCAGCTGATGCATTTAAATAGGTGAGCGGCCGTCAGACGTGGCTTCCGCGCTACACCTTTGACTGCATCAGCTGACGACTTTCCCGTCGACATACAGCCAGCTGACTTTATTTTTATCAAAACAAATATTCTTTGTATTTTTACACGTTTATACAAGCAGCTGACGTATAATCCGACATCAGCAGCCAGCTGACATTCTTTTATTACTATAAGTGATATGTAAGCTATTATTTAACAAATTTTCAGCCGGGAGGAAATCACTGAAAATAATTTTTTTTATACGTGCGTGGGTGGCTGCTATCGCCTATCCCGACCATGGTCCCGCAGCTGACGTTCACAACGCTTCATAGAGCAACTAAATGAAGCATTATACGAATTATCGACTGAGAGGAATTTGGTCGCAAAAATCTGTCACTGGCTCCCGGGCTATTCGGAGGAGGCTTTTTCTATCGTTGTTAACTAAGTGTGCTGTTGGTAGTGGCTGCTGGTAGTGGATGGAAGAAGCATATTCCGATAATTTTTACATACATGCATGTTTGGACAAAACGCATAGTATTTTAAATACAAGCAGAAATAATTACTACCTTGTTCATGTCTATAATACCACTATGTCATAAAAGTTGGTGTAAAACTAAAGGACTACAGAGGCAGCTATACGTACCAACATAAACTATCTTTCTTAAAGATTTTCACATAATCTACTTCCATTATTCATTTTTTTTAACAATTTATAAGGTCTATATCTCACCATCTTCTTCTTATTCTTTTCCATTTCCCTTATGCCTATGGCGTCAGGTTGCTCATTCATTTGCGGTATTGGTCACGATCAGCTGCCATTCTCTTTAGTTGTCCTAAGTTCTTTCTTCCCATGTTTCCCTAGGCCTTCCTACATATTGCCTTCCCTTCGGCCTTGCTTCCAGTATCCTTTTCGGGTCTTTTCTATTTCGCATTCTCATGACGTGTCCAAACCAGGCAGACTGCCTTCCTTCCACTTCTTCTACCAATGGTTCATTCAAAACAATTCTAACAAATACGATATTGTATGGGGCTTTATATGTCAAACTAAACTATCGATACTTCTATGCAAATTTCTGTATTCACACTCAGTACAACAATGAGGTTTTTCTGCCATATGAGACTGGATATGGTTAGCTAAATCATTTTTCTGTGTTGTTGTGTATTCACAATTAGAACAATCGTACGATTTCTCTCTCGTGTGAGACCAGATATGTCGTTCCAAGTGACTTTTCTGCGTTGCTTTGTAGTCACAAATAGTACAACAAAAAGGATTTTCTCCTGTGTAAGACCGCATATGTCTAACTAAATGACTGCTTTGTGCCGTTTTGTATTCTCAATTAGAACAACTAAAGTTTTCGCTCCTGTATAACACTTCATATGTCTAACTAAACTACTTTTTTGCAAAGTTCTGTATGAGCATTCTCTACAGCCATATGGTTTTTCTCCAATATGAGATTGGATATCGTTGACTAAATTACCTTTCCGTGTTGTTCTGTATTAACAATAGGGACAAACATACGGCTTCTCTCCTGTGTGAGACCGCATATATCTAAGTAAACTACGTATCTCTACTGCCGTGTATCCACATTCAGATTAATCGTATGGTTTTTCACCTGCATGTTTCCGCATATATACGACTAAATGAGGTTTATGCTTTGTTTTGTATTCACAATACGAGCAACTGTACCGTTTACTCAAGTATGAGATCTCATATGTGCTGTTCAATAAATATTGTAGGAAATTCATGGATGTCTTTCATGCTTTCTCCAAGTTCTTGCGTAGTAGGTAAATTACTGGGATTTTCATACTCCTTGCCTTATGCAATAGAATCGTATGATTCTAAAAATTATCATACAGAGCTACTTGTTTAGTGTTTATTGAGGTTATTTAAAGAAAGAAATGCTGCCTTTATACGACAGGAACTACCCAACATTGCAACATGCCAAACCTATAATACAACCAGATTATAAAATACTGTCATGGCTCGATGTTATTTCATTATGTTTTTACTATTGTGTATGAATTAGCTGTCAAGATCGAGAAAGTAAGCAATAAAGGCGGCAACGCTGCTGGTGATTTGACCTAAAATAATAGGCGCAGTAAAAGTGCGCACTGGTGGGGACGTAAACTGCAAGATTACCAATATTACGATTTCGAACGTCAACGTTGTTACTGTTGTCAGATAGTTGAAGCTGGGTATTTCCTCAAATACTAGGCGAAGAAAACGAGTTAATTAATTAATTAGTCATCCATGTTGGTTTGATTTCGCCTCGTGGGTCAATATGGGAAGCAACAAGCAATATGAACTACCGATTCTAGATCTAGTAATATAGGAGGGAGGCTCCACTAGAGTTGCCAGACATCAATTTCTAAAAAATAGAAGAAATACCTTAAAAATATATAAGTTTCAAAAAATATACTGAAGAAAATTCAACTAGGTAATAATTTATTAACAAAAGAAGGAAAACAACATCATACTATTAGTATTAGGCATATACCTAAATGTAACAAAAATAAACACATTATATACCTACTTAAACCAAGGAAAATAAAATGGCACAGTTAATAAAAAATAAACATATTCGAGTCAACAATACATTTACCATAGCTTAAAAGTAAATACATATTGCAACTCCAACTACTAAAAGTAAACACAATTTAGTTGAACAATCAAGACTAGTGCAGGAAAGATTATGTTTGACATTGTGGTAATTGGTATATAATACTTAATTCTGCTGCACTAACTAAATCATTTTCACAAGTGTTCTCTTCTTTTAATACGAAATTATTAAGAACGTTATTATTCCTCATAGAAGCAACAGAGAGTTGACGAGCCTTCGTTTTCTGATATTGCAAAATCTAAGTTGACATAAATGAAGGTTCGATGAGCATTGAGTCCTCATATTAAAAATAAAAACCTACTTCTCTTACTTCTTGATTTTTAATTGAAAAATCTTTGTGGCACAGAATGCACCTTGCGTTAGAGTTATCATTTGATAGAGGTGTATTGTCTTCGTTTTCGAAGCACCGAAGCTGTGTCACTATCATTTTCACTAGTGTCAGTATATTACTCTCTATTACTGACAACGACGTAACTATATTACTTGTTTTTAAAATAAAGCAAAGTTATAAGAAATACTAAAATATGAATATTAAGCCTATGCCACACCAACAGTTAGTTTGACAAACTAAACTGTCAAGTCTGTTTTAATGACGTCACAGTTGTAGTTTGCTCAAAATTTTCTTTTTATTTGTACTCTCCAGCTCGAATCAAATACAAAATTAGGTTCTCAATACCGATGCAGAACAGGGAATATTATTACCGACAGTGCGAGACTAACTCATGAACGGACAAACCACGTAGGGAGGGGCACTAATACCGATGGGGCCACAATTATATATCGAGAGATTAAAAAAAACTGTTCCTCAACGGGCTGTGGAAATTCAACGTATGAATAATATGTTGGTGACACTGTACGTCAATGTCAAATTCGAGGTTATCAGGTTAGGTTTTCCGTCAATTATGACACAGAATGGCGCAAATCGTAACCTGCTAACCTCGAATTTGACATTGACGTACAGTGTCACCAACATATTATTCATACGTTGAATGTCCACAGCCCGCTGACGAGCAGTTTTTTTTGGATCTCTCGATATAACAGCAATGAGATAACATGAACAAGAAAATAACTCGTATTGCTTGAGTAAGAAAAAGATAAACATAGTAGCAAATATTCGAGAAGGCTTGACGCTTAATTTAATTAAGACATTTGTCAACTAAACATGCCTACTAAAATAATTTTTTAGTATGGCCATCTCTTTCTTACTCAAGCATTATATTTTGTTATTCGTGTTATCTCATTGCTGTTATATATAATTATGGCCCTATCCGTATAAATCATCAAATAGTCATGTTAATTCTCTCATAATGTTAATGCGAAATATAGAAGATTTTGCTTCTATATTTTAGGTACTTAGAAGATAAAAGATTTTTACGAAATATAGAAGACTTCTATAAAATATAGAAGGCCTGGTAACCCTAGGCTCCACAATTGAGAAGCCTCTTAAGAAGCTACAACTTAAACTAAACGACACAAATATATTAACAATTGCAAAACGAATTATAGTACTAGACGAGACTAGTAATTTACGATACAAGTGCGTTAAGCTAGTCTTTAGTCACGAGTGGGGCACAGTTAAAACGCAAGTAACCAAAGATGCTTTACGCATGTGTATCGTACAATATTTTATGTGATAGAATCTAGAAAACACGGTGTTACGCTCATTTTGTCATTTGAAATAATTAGTCAGATTTGGCAACTTACATTTATTTTCTAAAAATACAATAATTTTCACTGAATGGTTAGGCAACCATACTACCATCAATTTCAAACTAAAACAAAGTACAGCACTGTCTTTATCAGTTTGGCACAATACATCTGCGCTCTTTATAGTTTTTCTTCCTTTTTACGAATTTTGGAACACTGATAACCTGAGATTGTGAACTGCTTTGGCCAATTTTCATTTTTTTCCAGTGATTCGATCGCTGAAGTTGGTGCCGTGGGAGCCTTTTGCTTCGTTCATCTTTGGTTACAGCTAACCTCATAGTTTGGAGGGATATGTGAGGCAAGTAGTGCCCTTTTGGAACTCCATGGGAGCTGCCAGCGTTCGCTACCCTTTTTGTTGTGGTTTTGTTGGGCTCTTCTCCGATCGAACTGAGCGTAAGCTGTTCGTCACAACTCGCAGGTTTGTTTCAACTTCTTTTTTTAGTGCAGTTGTGTACCTAGAGATTTGTATTTTTAGCTTTCAATTCTACGCCCTCGAAATGAGTTTTACCTCTTCGCCCTGCGAATTGAGTGCTGTTGCTTGGAATGGTTATCCGTATTGGTGTGGTTTATTCTACCTGGGACTGGTGGAGCATTTACGATCCGGCGTGCCGCTCATCCTTTCGGCTGAAGGCTGCTGCTATTCCTCGCATTGCAACATCTATCGAGCCTCATCTGCAGCCCATTACGAGGCCGTCTCCATGGCCAGCGATCTGCCTGCTTGCCTCGTTCACCAGCTCGACACCACTTGCCGTGGGTACCTGAGAGGTTTTTGTAGCAATTTAGTTAACTAGAGTCTGTGGGGCAAACCGTCAGGAGCACATTTCCATCAAAATTTGTGAACATCCGCAGAAAGCAGCGATTATATTTGAAACCAACCCCGCTATTTAAAATTATGAAATTCCAGCATAAACTCACAGTAGTATATTATACATCAAGGTAGCGAAGCCCAGTATTATAACCTAAGCGCATATTAGATACTGAGCGCGAAGCATCTAACGCGCGAAGGTTATAAGAGGATTCGCTACCGTGGTGTATATACTATTTTTTGCACTACCAAACGGCTTAATACCTAAATGTCCAACAAATTTCGAAAATATTGTAACTGTCAACCTGACAATACAGCTTTTTAAAACGTCAAAATTAAAATAGTAACGTCGGGTAACTTAGCTATTTATTAGTTACCACGGTAAAATTTGTTTTTGCACTACTAGTCTCAGAACGCACCATTATTGGCCTATCTTTAGGTCGTGAAGTTGTTTTTCTCCACCTTGGGAGACAAAGTAAAATAAACAATTTTCACCTTAGTAACTAATAAATTGCTAAGTTACCAGACATTACTATTTTAATTTTGACATTTTAAAAAGCTGTATTTTCAGGTTGACAGTTAAAATATTTTCGAAATTTGTTGGAAATTTAGGTATTAAGCCGTTTGGTAGTGCAAAAAATAGTATATACACCACGGCAGCGAATCCTCTTATAACCTTCGCGCGTTATAGATACTTTGCGCTTCGCGCTCAGTATCTAATATGCGTTCAGGTTATAATACTGGGCTTCGCTACCTTGATGTATAATATAGTATTTGCACTACTAGTCTCAGAACGCACCGTTATTGGCCTATCTTTAGGTCGTGAAGTTGATTTTCTCCACCAAGGGAGAGAAAGTAAAATAAACAATTTTCACCGTGGTAACTAATAAATTGCTAAGTTACGAAATATGGCTATTTAATTTTGACGTTTTAAAGAGCTGTATTGTCAGGTTGACAGTTAAAATATTTTCGAAATTTGTTGGGAATTTAGGTATTAGGTCGTTTGGTAGTGCAAAAAACAGTATATACACCACCGTAGCTAATCGTCTTATAACCTTCGCATACTTCGCTCAGGTTATAATACTGCGCTTCGCTACCTTGATGTATAATATACTAATTATTTTACGTTGTCACCCAAGGTGGAAAAAAACAACTTCACGTCCTAAAGATAGGCTAATAATGGTGCGTTCTGAGACTAGTAGTGCAAAAAAATGTTTTTTTACGACCGACCAGAAAATATGCTGTTTCTGGAGAATTTTTTCGCCAGAAAGTAACGTTTTGCCGGTCAAGATCGGAAAACGGGCATCAGGAATCAGTAATAGTAATTTACGTAACAAGTATAGAAAGTGGAGCTTTTCAGTACGAGTGAGATGTTTCCAGAAGAGGCCGTTAGGCCGAGTCCGGAATTTCGAGACGAGTATAGAAAAGCCACTTTCATACGAGTTTCGTACAATATTTTTTCGTACACTAGCATACAAAACGGAATACTAAATTTATCCTCGTATATAGCAAATAAGTAGAGTAATATTAATGTAATGTAATATTATATGTGTTGTAACTAAGGAAACGTACGGCAAAGTGCTACTTTGCCGTACGAATACCGCAAAATACTACTTTGCCGTACGAATACCGCAAAGTGCAACTTTCAGATTAATAAATTGTACGGCAAAGTAGCTCTTTCAATGCTAGTGTACGAAAAAAGCTTTTGCCGGTCCCTGATGCCTTCGTTACTATGGAAGCCAGTTTGTGTTTTGTTTGGATAAGTCAAATAATAGATACTAATGTCATATTTTTGTTGAGTTTTCAAAAGGGAATTTGCAGGTTTAAAAGTATAGACTCGGAGCTTGTAAAAAAAATATTGTACGATACATGACCGGAAAGTGTTTTGCAGGTCTCCCCAAGTTACCAGGGCGAGCCGCTGGTTCAACCTGCAAAACACTACTTTCCGGTCTCGTAACGTAAATTACTATTGCACTACCTTCCTTGCAAGTGTTCCTTACACTGTCTGATTTGAGGGATGTAGGAAACATTTACAAAAATTGTTACGGTTTCCATGACAATGTACTTACTTTCCTAGAAAATTGCGCATTATAATAAACTCCCTGTATATTGATTGTATGAAACCAACTTAGACGTGACTTACACTTTCCACGATGTCTTGATTTTAAATAGCTTTCCAATATTTTGTTGGAATACTATACAATTATTACAAAATTATAAAACACAAAAATAAAACTAAATAAGCTACAGTATGAGATTAATAATTATTGCGTTCGACTCATCGGGCGAGGGATTCTCACTTATAATACCATGAGTAGTCAAAGTTATGTCGACTATTTTTGTGGTGGTGTCACGAATGTCCATTGCGCTTTGGTATGATTAGGATGAGTGCGATAGCACGAGTCCTAATCCAAAGCGCAATGGACATGAGTAGTGATACCACCGCAAAAATAATCTACTTAACTTTGCCTAAGAATGGTATTCGAGAGACTATTTAATGAACCAAACTACTTTTTCAAATTAGTTTTCAGTAAATCTAGCAACAAACTACCCAATTTCTATAGTAACAGAACACTAATATTGAATTTTTCTAATACAAATCACATTTGTTTAAAATAGTCACTTGAATACCTTCTAGGAAGATATATCCGCTGATATTTTTTTGATTGGTCAAGAAACGTCAGAATTCTGGATTTTCATTGGTCACTTTTTGACAGATGACAGGTGAATTGAATAGTCTAGTATATTTTCTCGTTTCTTTAAATTCTGTTTATTTTTTGTAGAACGGAATTTTCTCTGTGGAGTGATGTTGCATCTTTTACAATTATCTTTTTCCTACACTAGCATTGAAAGAGCTACTTTGCTGTACAATTTATTAATCTGAAAGTTGCACTTTGCGGTATTCGTACGGCAAAGTAGTATTTTGCGGTTTCCTTAGTTACAACACATATAAAACGTTACGTACATAATAACATTACTCTACTTATTTACTAACGGGTGTTCATAAACAGTCGTCATCCCAGTAGGTTTTGACTTCAAAAACGTATGTCTATTATAATTGAGAAAAACTGCGCTATGACAGTACTCAATGACGTTTCATTGTGTTGCACGAATTAATCAAAGATATAACATTTTGTTTTTCAAAGCAACTGGGATGACGACTGTTTATGAACACCCGTTATATACGAGGATAAATTTAGTATTCCGTTTTGTATGCTAGTGTACGAAAAAATATTGTACGAAACTCGTATGAAAGTGGCTTTTCCATACTCGTCTCGAAATTCCGGCCTCTTCCGGAAACATCTCACTCGTACTGAAAAGCTCCACTTTCTATACTGGTAACGTAAATTACTATTTTCTACAAACGATTTGCTTTCGACGTTATTGCTCTTTTCACGAACTGCTGCCAGGGTTGGCGCCATTGAAGCACTAATCTTTGCGAGACAATCTAATTCCTCTACTGATTTGGTGCTTTTTATAATTCCAATAATGTATTCGGAAAGTTGATCTTGCCTTTTCTCAAGAGAAAGTTGACTTTGAACTTGTTTGTTGCTTATCTCTTGTAATATTGTACCAAGGTCTGGTCCAGTGTCTTCTGCAATTACCAAATCTCTACAGTCTTTAAATGAAAAAAGAAGTTAGTTGTTATAGTGTTATTTTTGGGAGAGTTTTTCAATCGGAGAATAATAATTTTTATCCGCAAACGTCACAAAAGTGACAACTTATTTGTCTTTATTGACAAGGTAAAAGTGTCACTTTAACTGCCTAAGCAGACAAAATAGCAACTTTTGCGTACTTTATCTGCCTAAGCACACAAAATGGTTGCTCTCTTTCTTTCTTTCTATGTTTGTTCGCTATCTCCTCCGAAGATATTTGACCGATTAAATTGTATGATGGCTTAAAATTTTGCTAATTTTGAGACTAAGATCGTAGCCCGGTTTTTATTTTCAAAAAGAGTACGAAAAAGTTTTAATTTAAATAAACCTTTAAGCAGCGGATCGGAGCATCTGTCGCCGTGGGTTATGGTGTGACAGCTGCTGTGGCCGTGTGCTATTAGCTCGGGTGATTCAGTATGTCCATATATCATTACAGTAACGCGTTATCTGAACAACAGAGGTTGGCGCAGGGGTACAGTGCTAGCCTGAAATTTACCTGAATACGTTTGCGGATAAAATAGTATATGTTATTCGGAGTAAAAGTGACTTTATGTGGCTTAGCTGAATTATTTGCCTCACTAACGTTCGGCTATATAAACTTCAGCTTCGCCACATAAAGTATCACTTTTACTCCTAATAACATAATCTACTATTAACTACCTATCTACATAAGTAGAATAATAATATCTACTTATATGAAATAGTTGTTATATTTTCAATTTCTAATTAAATTTAAGGGTCAAGTTCAGTATACGGTCCGGTCGTATTTTTTCTCTGAATGTAAAAATGCTGTGGGTGACGCTATCGTCTCGTAATGTGTTTAAAGCAATGTTGTTGCACTCTCGGCTGTTCAGGTTAGCGGTTTAGGTTAGTTGTTAGGTCTTGATGAATTTTTTTAGACAAAGAAATACGACCGGGCCGAATACTGAATTCTTGATGGAAAATCTTGGCTGCAGTAAGTTTTAATCCATAAAGTATTGAGAGATCAAAAAAAAAACTGGCACCTGCTAACCTCGAATTTGACATAGACTTACAGTGCTACCGACATATTATTCATACGTTTGAATTTCCACAGCCCGCTGAGGATCAGTTTTTTTTAATCTCTCGATATAATAATAATAATATAGTAATACATATACGGGGTGATTTATAACGTACGGAGGAGATTTTTGGGGTAAATATATGGGATTAAAGTAAACATTTTTTATTAACAAACATTTGATGAAAAACCAATAATAAAAAAGTAACAGCGATTTAAAGGTCTTAAAAAGAAATGTATTTTCGGAAGGGGTCGGTTTATTTGCAAATTTTTCTAAATATTATCTATTTACGTGACATCCGCACTGTCAAACTGACAGTATGTTGGCACCACTGCTATTTTTCACATTTTAACAATTAAATTACTGTACAGTCTAATAAAAAACACATTATTTTGGAAGTATAGTAAAAACATTTTTTTTTTTATTGGACACTGACAGTACGGATGTCAAGTAAATGGATTATACATACGCCTTGCTCGTGCAGCACTTTCATCGGCAGCTCCATAAACTATTATCATGTCCATGTATTCATCGTTAGTGTAATTCACTATTTTATCCGAACTTATAACTTAATAGCAACCACTAATAACAAATCTTAAATTTGATGTGTTCAAATTTACTGAAATGTCAATTTGGCAGTTTCTTACATTTCAACGGTAACTTGCCTATTTTTTTTTATTATTCAGCAGCTCTCAATGGTTACTACAAAAATTATTGGGCATTAAAAGGACAAATTAAGAAGTCGTAATTTCTATTTTACATTTATTTTAAATCATTTAACTAAATGTGGTTCAGTTAACTGAAGTATCCCAATTTACATTTAACGCATAAATTACCCACGTAATTTCCAAACAAGCACTACTTATTAACTTGTTATTATTAACTGAGAAGCAAGAAAATGGAGATATATTTTAGGAGGACGAGATATATATCATTCGACTCAGCTTGAAGAGTAGATTCCAAAAATATATAGAAACCGGAAATCGGATTTCTTTTCCGAGGTCGACTTCCGGTCAATGTTTTTTTCATCTCGTGTTAAATTCTTAATGTCCAATTATTGGCTCCCCTAATTATTTTAGAGCTAAAGTGTAAATACATTTTTTGTAGAGAAAAAAATACTGCATCTATTCATACTGTTGCTAACCATTTTTCATTTTCCATAACCGAAGGAATGCAAAAAATAAAACTAGCATTTTTATTATTATTAACTGAGAAGCAAGAAAATGGAGATATATTTTAGGAGGACGAGATATATATCATTCGACTCAGCTTGAAGAGTAGATTCCAAAAATATATAGAAACCAGAAATCGGATTTCTTTTCCGAGGTCGACTTCCGGTCAATTTTTTTTTCATCTCGTGTTAAATTCTTAATGTCCAATTATTGGCTCCCCTAATTATTTTAGAGCTAAAGTGTAAATACATTTTTTGTAGAGAAAAAAATACTGCATCTATTCATACTGTTGCTAACCATTTTTCATTTTCCATAACCGAAGGAATGCAAAAAATAAAACTAGCATTTTAAAAAAAATAAAACTAGCATTTTTACAAAAATCAGTGATGCCATGGAATTATTGAAACAAGCCAATGCCAAAGCAAGTGCGTGCGGGGTGATCATCCAGTCACTGCCGTCAAAAGATTGAACGTATTGTCGCTTTTATAAACATTAGTCGTCTGTAATGAGTTTAAATGTGAACTCGGGCAAGCGGATCATCAGTGCGTAAAAGCGAAGGCCAGTATTTAGTTGAAGAAGCATGAATTAACTTTAATGGTGATCGGCAATTAAGTTTGAGAAAGAATAAAATATGTGCTGTGTTCTTAAAAGCGGTTATCGTTCGTAAATTTTATTTCCCGAAATAGGTGCAGTGCTGAGCTACGGTAAGTAGTTCCTTAGATATTTTTTAATAAGCATATAGGTAGAGATGGCTATGGGGATACACAGGTTTTAGAAATGTGGAAGGAAGCTTTAGAGCACGCTCATTGAAGAAGCCATTGAAGCAGTTAAACCACTACTAATTCACGTTTCTGCATCTGATACTGACAGCGATATGTCAAGTGAAAGTGATACGTAAATATAAAATGGCATGACTTGGTGTTAAAATTTAATTATTTTTATTTTTTTTATAATAGCATCTACCACTATGGGCCATTAGCTCATATGGTACAGTTAAGTTATAATTTACAATTCATTATACGTATTTATATATTTCAGAAAGTTGGTTAATCTTCGTACATTTTCAGGGGTGTCACCAATTGCTTCTTTTATATCTGCAGGCATCTTACTTGTTTAACTAAGCTTTAACTCGTAACTTTTTAGTTACTAAGATTTTCTAAAAATGTTATTAATAAAATATGTTTACTTTAGTCCCCTCTATCTACCCTAAAAATCTCCTCCGTACGTTATAAATCACTCTGCGTAAATAAGTATATTTAACGAAAAATGTCCCTTTACCAACCTTCACCTTTTTAATTTGTAGGTACTTAGAATAAACAGTTTGCGCCTTTACCAAAACAGAAGCAACAAAGAACACAGACTGAAATATGCACATGAGTACTATGCAAGACAAAAAAAACTGGGACAACTCTTGATAGAGATTTGAGCATAATTTGATTAGCTTAAGCGAGGCTTTGAACAGTTACATTTATTATATTTATAGCAATGTCTAAACAATTTGACGGTTAAGTTAGAAATACCTAACAACTGTACATATTAAGGCAGTCACATTCACAACAGACCGTACTTACTGTCCCAGTTTTTTTGTCTTGCATAGTACATAATTAATTTCATCATTCTGAAGTGATGTAAAGCCATGGGTCCCATGTTACTACGATGTGTAGCATGTAAAAGATCCTTTGCTAGGGTTGGAATTCCTCAGTCTCGGCAAAATTCTAAGTATGACTAAGGTACCTGGTACTCTGCATGCAAAGACCTTGTTCATGGGGTTGGCAAAAAAGGCCTATGAATGCCTACTTGCTAGACTCGCTAGAGTCTCTCCAAAAATACTAGCACTACTACTACTACAAATACAGCAATATGTTTGAAACCCATCATACCATTAATAAAGTATTATTTATTATACGAGACAGTAAATAGCAATTAGTGTATGTATGTCTACTTTTACTAAGTAAATATGATATGCCCTAATTACTAATTAATGTACATACATACCGGTATCTATTTTATAATACGAATATTTATTGCTAGTTTAGTCATTTCCGATCATTAGACTATTTAAAAACTGATTAAATATTCATTTAGACAAGAAAATATGTAACTACATATTGGAAAAACATAAATGAATTGTATAACAGTCGGAAGGCAATGCAATATCTAAAATGTGTAACAAAATTCCAACGCAAACGATTTGCTATTTAGTACCAAGAAACATTTTAATCCGCTTAACTTTCCAGTTCTTAATCTTTCTCGAGTCTCGTGTTATACAAAAGCAATTACTCTTATTTTTAGTAGTTATGCAACTTTGCATACATTAAATAGAATTTTATTTTAAGTAAATGCCAGTCTTAACCAAGGCAAAGTGATAGCTTTAGGGACGAAAACGCAAAATTTCCGTGAAAGATCGGGCGCGAACTGTAAGGTAAGAGTGGATTAAACCAGCTCGAGCGAGAGCACGAAGGTCAGCGCTGAAGGCTCACTACCAGTCTATACTTGAGCCAAGTTACGAAGGCGAGCGATGTAAACAAAGATTCTGACAGTTCTCAGTGCACGTTAAACTAGTTTCACACTGTGCGTATTTTACGTAAACTTTCGTTGCATGTAGCTGTAACGGAAATAACAAACGCCGTACGTGTTACTGTTCTTTTCTTGATAAATTTGTAGTCTTTATATATGCAGCTTTCCGGAAATTCCCTCTCGTTGATAGACGTTTCAGATTGAATTCCTGCAAAGTAGTTAATTTATAAATATGTACACTAATTACTAGTAAGCATCAAATAAATATTAGCATTCAACAATAGTTACTTTCCATTTAACAATTTAATATGACACATAAATATTTTGCAGTAATTAGTGACTTCTGCAAATAAACATTAAATGTGATATTAAATAGTCATTAATAGTATTTTTCTAATTCTGTATCGAAAACTCTTACTTTCGAGCATTCATTTGTTAGGAAAAGTAGTGGAGAAAATTGCAAGAAATGCTGAAAAGCAACAGTTTTCGAAACGGAATAAGTAAAATAACTATTGCGGCATTGAACTTACTTAGTTACGACGTGTCTTCGTCTTCATCATCTGAGGAGTCCTCATTAACATTAATTACCAACCAGAAATCGTCAAAACGTATGCGTTTGCAAAGTCACACTATCGTTGGGTGACTTTGCACACGATTTAAAAAATATATTTGCGATTAATTTTGTAAGACTTTGATGACGCGTATGCATTCCATATATGCAAAAATATAACATGCTTGAAACTCACTAACATTGGTGCAAAAATGAAAAAGATATTGACAAAAATAGGCCAAAAACGTTGCAAAGTCACCCGATTTTACGGTACTAAAGAAACACACTAAACTATTATAAGCACAGAAAACTAATAATAAAATAAATTTAAAAGGAACACTAATACTAAGCTCTATAAAAAATGTAAATTTTACAATATGTGGTGTTTTTAGTAAGTATATTAGACACTACCTCTACCATCACTTCTTATTTACATATGTTTCTGCTGCAGCAGCAGTAGTTTCATTTGGATTCTTGTATCAATCATATTTCTTGGAACCTTGTATTTCTTTTAATTGTTACTTATATTAAATGTGGATCAAGGTGTTCTTTGTCTTTAAAAAAACATTTGAAACCCAGATTCTAAAGTAGCGAATCGCCAGAAAATGGATACACCATTTTCGGCAAACAACTCGTGGTAAATTATATTTGAGGCATTGAACCAGAATTTGCAGAAATTGCTCGAAATCGTAATATTTTCTTTGGAAATCTGGACATTTTGAGACATTATTTCGTTGCGGGACAACTACCTCAAAATCGGTACAATCCCGAAAAATCGGGACGTATGGCAACCCTAATCACGACGAAGTTAAGCGAACTTCCGAAGGAAATTCAACCAAAAGAATCCACCTCACGAACGAGATAAAGGTCTGGTATAGATCCAATGATATCAACAAGATATACGTTCACGTATTGTCAGCATATCAAGTTGCCAGTAATTATTTACAAGAAGTCGCAGAAGAATATGAGAAGCTGCTTGATGCAGTATTTAAGCGGTGTCATTTATTTGAGCTTTTCGACGACTGACATCGAAAGTAGATTTTTCTAATTCTCATTTGACAACAGAAAGTTGACATTTGCCGCTGAGCGTGCGTTTTCATCACTTTGCCGCTCGCCGAGCGTTTTGGGTTTCCGGGCGAACAGAATAGGTAGCCACGTCCGAAGGTTTCCTTGACAAGGCCGGTCATTTGTTGAAATAATGGCGTCACATGTCATAGACTACGCGAGTAATTTTAACTTGATTGTCAATTAATTTTTGCAATAAAATGAAATATGATATTTTCCTTTGATAATATGCTCAGTCGTCGAAAAAATAGTATGTATGTTAAGAGCTAAAAGTGCGCTTGCCGCTTTTGCATGATTGCTGGTTTCGGCTTCGCCTAAATTCATGCGCAAAACGAAGAACCGGTTATAGCTTTGACGTGGATTGCACTAAGATTGTGTACAAATTGTAGAGGTCCTCAAATATTTAGAAATGCATACTGAATTTCATAATCATACAACTTTCGTTGCCGATGTGGCAATTAAATGATCTTTTGTTAGTGTACATGTTTATATTAATATTGTTAATGAAATTAGTTTGTAACTTTTAAATTAAATACAATTGCATTACGTATACATATTGTCATTAATGTCTTTTTAAATGAAAAGGCAAGAGCGGTAATTTGACATCTCTAAGAAAATTTTTTATTTGTTTATTTGTACTCGACCTACATCTATTTATTTAAAATTTAGTTTAAAATTACAAACAACTTACTAATTCAATCAAATATGTTGCACAAAATCACAAGTTTCTATTGGTTTTACCTTCGTCACTATCACTTGTGAAAAGATAGTCGTCACTAGAATCATCTTGTAAATTTATTGCACAGTGGTGAGCAAAAGTATTGAAGCACTCATATAGCTCCTACAATTTTGAAGGGATTCCTATGAAATTTAGTATATACAGTGCCTACGTAAAGTAGTGGATAAATTCGTTAAAATTCGAAGAAATAACTTTTAAAAAAGTCGGAGACCCGTCGATTTTTATTTCTAGTTGTGCATTTTTTCAAATAGAATCTGTATTGAGATGGAAAGAAGCCCTTTATTAATAACGGGTTTAATTAGAATATAAATAATTAAATAGGGCTAATCACCACAATGCTCAGGGTATTTTTATTGTGTAAAACTTTGCCTGTCAGTGTTTTAGGTTAATCAAAATTAAATGTATTTATTATACTTCAATAAAATGGTTAATTTCCCCTTTCTATATTTTATCGAATTAGAATAATATTCTGGGATAGCTCCGACAAGAACATAAAACTACTCTCTCAGGTTGGGTTCAAATCTGAGTTTTATTTAAAATTTTGTTTAGAATATTTGACTCAGCGTAGCTCATATACGCAATTTATTTTAGTACCACAATCTAGTAGATTCGGTTACTCATAACCTCACAAACTTGACATTTACTACAGAAAGTCGGTAGTGCATGTAGCGTGTGTTTTAAGATTTAAAAGGTAAATTCTGCAAGGTAACGTCAGATAAATTGAAGCAAAACTCCCGCCTAGCAACAACTAATTCGATTTTGTTTCAGGTATGACGTCAAACGACGCTAGTTGTCTTTTGTTCTTGGCTTCCTATAATGGCTTCAAATTCTGGCAAAACCGCAATTTCTATTGACGCCATGCAATTTATTCATGCTGAGACGAATCTGGACGCTTGGAAACACGATGATTCTCTACCGCAAAGTGTATTCTTGGAGATTACTAGTTTTCCCGGCTCCCAAACACTCAAAACATGCCAACCTTTACCTTTCAAATCTAGCCGATTTTGCTGAGGTCCTAACTCGCTTGAAGTCGCTTTCCTGACCCCAAATGTCGTTCCGGGATGCTCGTACACACCTCCCTGACCTGTTTGACTGGAGACCCTTGGCTTCTGCAGCTCAACTGGATGGGTGTCAAAGTTTGAAATTCTCAGGTGTCCGCTGACGTTGTCGGTTTGCACAAATTTATAATTTTATCACTGAGAAACTTTCAATAACGCTTCCACAGATGCCTGGTAACTGGTATAAATAAATGGCATACTTTTTTAATTTGGTAAATACTTTTTATTGTATAAAAACATTAAATTCAATGGAGCACAATTGGCTCAAATTTGTCAATTTTCAGCAATTATTCTTATCATTTGACAAAACAGCATCACGTTGCTTGGTAACCGCGACCTGTAATTGTTTATAGAAAATTAGTTTTAGTTACAATTTTACATTAAGGAATAAAATTTGATAACTTGTTTCTTAAATCTCAAAATTGTCTTTATTTCTTATATCTAAAAATTGTTCTTTCTCGTCACACTTAAATCGTTTTAATGATCACTGCTATGCTTTGAAACACTTAGTTTTTAACATGCACTGGCACTTCAGTTCAATTTTAAACACGTTACTGGATTTTCTTCAATTCAGTTGCCCTCGTTCTTTATTTCTCTTTGCGAATTCTATCTTATCTTGCTTCGATTTCCATCTACGTTTCAGATTGCTTGTTTTCCATTGACCTGTCCGTTTATTACTAACTCTACGCTCATTCATTATGCACGTAACCAACCTTTTGTATTATTTACTTTCATTTGGTCTGGCTTCAATCATGCTCAAACCTATTATATTACTTATTTTATATTAGTCATCTTAGATCTTTCTTTTACTCAAACTTCAAATTCAATCCCCCTGAAATCTGCTTTGCTTATGCTTGCTTTTATCCCTCTAATTATGCTTCTTGCATCTCATTACCAATGCATTTGATAACTACTATTACTTTTTAGATTGCAATGAAATACAATATTTCAACTCTGTGCTTTAATTGACTTTGTTCAATATTTCTTTCGGCATACAGAGCTAAATTGTTAACTTAAAACCATCTCAATATATACAGGGTGACTTGTGTTGTAGGAGGTATAACGTCATCGATGTTCTTTTTAAATAGCAACCCCCTTTTTTATTACGGAGTATGAAAGAACCCATTTTTTTACTTACACTAAGTTGATTTTTGAGTATAGGTCACATGACCAAAAATTAAGAAAAAAAATGAAAGATTGCAAAATACTAAATTTCATTTTAGGAAATATGATTTTACGTTTTTATCAATGACCGCAATCAATAGGAAACATGTCGGTCGTCTTGGCTACTGTCAAGTAGACAACGGTGCACAATTTTAACATTTAACTTAGTTTTTTTGAAATTATCATTGCAATGAAAATTAGTATTTTGCAATTAATTTGTTTTTAAATATTTAGTCATCTGACCTGTACCCAAAAATCAACTTAGCATAAGTAAAAAAATGTATTCTCTCATATTGCGTAATAAAAAAATGAGGTTGGCATTTAAACAACAAACATCGATGACGTCATACCTCCTACGCGGGTCGCCCTGTATGTATAGCTTTTATTTGAAAAAAATGCGCAAATAAAAATAAAAATTGACCGGTCACAGCATTTTTTCCCAAAAGTTATTCCTTGAATTTTTAACGAATTTATCCACTACTTTACGAAAGCACTGCATAGTATTTCTTGTTATAAGTAAAATGAAAATATTCCTACAGTAACGTGGTTTTTGATTTAACCGGATATTTCACACAACTTAAAATTTTCAATAAAACATCCGTCATATGTTTCCATTTTTGGATAGAGAATTTAATTGTGAATACACAAACATATAGTTTCATACATTTATTGAGTTTTTCTATCAAGATATTAAAAAAAGAAGCTATTAACTACTCTGCATTAAAAACGTAAATCGTGAAAACAACAACGAAATGAATGAGTTAGAGTCATTTTAAACGTAAGCTGATTGCACAAACTTTAAATTGCATTATTTGAGAGGCACAATTGTTCACTATCATGATTTGCTGCGACGGCAACAATTTATCGATATTGACCGTTGCAGTGGTGAAAAATCTCAATAGTTTTGAATTCGAAATCAAATAGTCTATCCGCATACTGAAAAATATACAAGTTCTACTTAAAAGTATTAAGTTATGTGCAACTTTCGGTTAGACCGGAAGTCATATTACAATGGAGATACTTTAATTTTAATTAGAATAACCTATATAATATATGCACCACTCTACATTTAAATCCTATATTTATTTACTTTAATATTATGTAATGCAATTTGGGACTCACTCTTAATAGGGTGTGAGTCGTTAATCTAGTTATCTGTTCTTTGATATTTTAATTTTATATGAATTTTCATCTATTGACTGCTATTAACTATCAAACAATAATCCAATTAAAATGACAAATATTCTTCTACTCACAGATCAAAGACTCAATTCACTAAAGTAAGTACTGTGTTATATTTATTTCAAGTGTTTAATTGTCATTTATTCAATATGCTTCTATAGGACTAATTAAAAACCAACCTGGTTTCCTCTTATTTCACTGTTATTCACATTTAACACCACTGCTCCTGACGTTCACAGCTAAGCTCATTAACAGCCAAACCTCGATACTCCTCCAACCAACTCGAACACCTCCAAACCCCAGGCTCCTGCACGTTACCGTCAATCGAACAACCTACTGGTAAGTTTTCACTAACAGATGGTATCCAAAGTAATTTTCCATTGTCCTCAGCTCCTACTTTGTAGTAGCCAACCCGAATCAATCAGCTACACTGGCAACTCCCTTCAAGTGATTGATCCGTCCTCCGTATAATCACCAAATCCAGTAATTAGTATAACTTATTCCTTGTATGTAGTAAATGATCCAATTCTAATTAAATATTATTTTATTCTTTTTACTTGCATCTAATTAAACCATATTCCATTATCTTTTCAATGACTGCACACTTGTATCATTTCATAATTATATTTTCACTTAAATTCACCTCGCAGATTTGTTAAAAACCTTTTTATTTGTATTCAACCAAATTATTTATACAAATAAAGTCTAAATTTCCAGTTTTTATTAATACAAAATTATTTTTTACAAAAATATGTCTACATTTTTTGAGTTTGTTATTATCACTATTTTAAACAAATTTTAAAATTATGCTAGTTACAATTATTAATGCACTCTTTTTTAAAATTAAATGTTTTGAGTTTTACCTACTACATGCTATATTCTAGTAACTAGTAATCATATTTGTCACATGATAACATTATCTTATCTTTCATATTAACTTTCACCACCCTGCTTGAATACTCAATTGCTATAACTTAACAAAATTAATTATAAATTGTCTCAAATTTAATTTCTATTACTCAATTCAACTTAACCAACAATCTTATTCAAAATTTTCTAAATTTGATTGCATTAATCTTCCAAATTTATTTCTTTTAATTTTTATTTAATAAGTAGTGACCTATGTGTATCATAATAATATTAAATTTAATAGAAATCTCTTCAAGAATAGTTATATTAGAAGTCTTTTCCGGAGAAGAATTTCATTACCTATATATAAATAATTTTTATATGCGGCACAGTTATTCAGCGAAAAGCCTTGCATCATAATGTATTTTATATTTTTACACAAAAATTATCAGATTTACGAAAAAGGTAAAAGCGTAAAAAACATTTTTTAGGAAATCATACTCTTCAGTACAATTTTTTTTAATAATTTAATTCTTGTTCGTTACAACGTTCTAATAAAAACATTTAGAAAATGTTGCTATTTTCAACCTCTTAGTCATACATAATAATTTAAAAACCTCATAAATAAGTTTGCTATTGGTAGGACGTATCTATCATTTTCGCTTTAATACTATTTACCAGTTTACAGGAAAACGACAAAAACCTAATTTTAACTCCCTTCTTTAGTAGGTTATAACTCAGACGTGAGGGATTTAAAGGAAAAAGTTTAAACGGATATTTAATATTTTTGGAACAACCTGTATATTTAGATACCTTTGTAGTTTGTAGTGATTGTATATTATAATGCATAAGCATGTTGTTATATTTTTATTAACGCCATGTTTTTTTAATTACCTACCTACTCTCTACTGATTCTTATTTTTATTTTCATGTAAAAAATTGTTTTAATAAAGTTATTACTTATAATATTCTTTATTTTTGACTTTAAACAATTCAATGGCGAAGGTAAAACCTTTATTTCATTAGGTTTCTGCAGGTACCAAATAGCTAAACACCGGGCAAATAAACATTTTATTATCAATCTGGTAGATTAGTATATTTTAGTTCCGCAATGGTAGACTTGCATTTGTAAGAGTTGGCGACAATGGTTAGGATGCAACAAATTGGACCTACAAGCAATTATCCGTTCGGGCATGCATATTAATAGCGACTTAAATTTAAAGATTACCTTCCCTAACATTCGATTTGTTGCTAGACCGTTAATTGTATTAGTTGCTTCTTCAAGGTTTTCTATGTAAGTAGAACTGATTTATAGAAAGTTCCTCTAAAGAGACATAACCAACTTGACCTAATTGAATTTCACTTAACGTTGTATTTAAATATTGCATTATAAACCCGCACTCTTTATTTTTATTTTCAGAATGGACGTGAAGCAGGAATTACTTGATAATAGTGCAATGACCAGCAGCTTAGACGAATCTCAGATGAAATTCGAAGAAAGTAAAGTAGTTTCGAACTTAAATGTACAAGAGATCATTAAAGATGCTATCGACAACAAATTTTATTACGAATTGAATATTAAACAGGAAGAACTTGATGTAAAAGATGAATTGCATGCTACATGTGCAGCAAGTGAAAATATGATAAACAAATTGTTAGTTTGCACGGTCTGTAGATGTGAAGCAGAAGTCAAGAGTAATTTCTCGAAACATATGGCGACTCGTGCAAAACAGTTTCACTTATGCTCCACTTGCAAATACAAAGCAACACAGGAAAGTAGTTCAATTAGGTATATGAGGACACATACGGCCGAAAAACCTTATTCATGTTCCATTTGCGAGTATAAAGCAGCAGACAATCGTTTATTAGTGACACACATGAAGACACATACAGGTGAAAAACCTTATTTATGTTCCATTTGTGAATATAAAGCAACACGGAAAAATCATTTAATTAGACATATGAAAACACATACAGGTGAAAAACCTTATTCATGTTCCATTTGCGATTACAAAGCAGCAGAAAAACACAAGCTAGTTCGCCATTTGAGGACACATACGGGTGAAAAACCTTATTCATGTTCCATTTGCGAGTACAAAGCAGCAGAAAATCGTTTATTAGTGACACACATGAAGACTCATACTGGTGACAAGACACATACGGGTGAAAAATCTTATTCATGTTCCATTTGCGAATATAAAACAACACGGGGAAATAGTTTAGTTATACATATGAGAACTCATACAGGTGAAAAACCTTATTTATGTTCCATTTGTGAATTTAAAGCAACACGGGGAAGTGGTTTAATTAGACATATGAAAACACATACAGGTGAAAAACCTTATTCATGTTCCATTTGCGATTACAAAGCAGCAGAAAAACACAAGCTAGTTCGCCATTTGAGGACACATACGGGTGAAAAACCTTATTCATGTTCCATTTGCGAGTACAAAGCAGCAGAAAATCGTTTATTAGTGACACACATGAAGACTCATACTGGTAACAAGACACATACGGGTGAAAAATCTTATTCATGTTCCATTTGCGAATATAAAACAACACGGGGAAATAGTTTAGTTATACATATGAGAACTCATACAGGTGAAAAACCTTATTTATGTTCCATTTGTGAATTTAAAGCAACACGGGGAAGTGGTTTAATTAGACATATGAGGACACATACAGGTGAAAAGCCTTATTCATGTTCCGTTTGCGAATATAAAGCAGCAGAGAAACGGAAGCTGGTTCTCCATTTGAGGACACATACGGGTGAAAAACCTTATTCATGTTCTATTTGCCAGTATAAAGCAGTAGAGAAAGAACACTTAGTGAAACACTTGAAGACACATACAGGTGAAAAACCTTATTCATGTTCCATTTGTGAATATAAAGCATTACAAAAATGTGCTTTAATGGTGCACATGAAGACACATACAGGTGAAAAACCTTATGCATGTACTATTTGCGAGTATAAAGCAGCAGAGAAAGGTTCATTAGTAAGGCACATGAAGACACATACAGGTGAAAAACCTTATTCATGTCCCATTTGTGAATATAAAGCAACACGGGGAAGTCATTTAATTAGACATATGAGGACACATACATGCGAAAAACCTTATTCATGTTCCGTTTGCGAATATAAAGCAGCAGAGAAACGGAAGCTAGTTCACCATTTGAAGACACATACGGGTGAAAAACCTTATCCATCATCTTTTGCTAGTATAAAGCAGCGGATAAAAGAATAGTGACTTAGTGACACACATGAAGACATACTGGTGAAAAATATATTATTTGCAAATGTAAATTTGCACACAAGCAGATATTAGTTAAACATATGGCCACGCATACAAAGCAGGATAGAAACTTGGCTTATTTAAACATATGAGGACCAAGACAAGTATGAACTGTTATCAATAAGTTACTCCTGGCGGGAGTGTGACAGTGCCTGTGTTTATATATTTGTTATTGGGATATGTCTTACTATATGTAGGTATATTGCTGTGGATAGATATTAACAAAAGCGCAAGACAAATTTCACACGCGATATGAATTATGCAATTAATGATTACTGCAAGGCATTCGGATGAAAATGCAGTAACATTTTGTACACATTCACTTAAAACTATTGAATTATGTCAGTTTTTTCTTAAATTCTATTTACGACCATAAACGATGGGATCGGAAGCTTAGGATTGTCAAATATATTATTTTCCGTCTGGTTTGTTTTGCAAATAGTTTTTATAGTAACAGCCGAAATACGCTGGATTTTAAATGGCTTAGCCTACCAACAAGCTAAAACTCGTAATACTGAAGTATTCACCACAAGTTCAACAAAAAGTGATAAGTGAGGTTATCTGAATCAAATCTAAAACTATTTGAGTGTTTATTATTATAGTTTAACAAGTTTTGTACATTGTTAATAGAGGATGTTATCTTTAATTAGTTTTAGTAGGGTTTTAGCCATATTATTATTAAATAATAATTGTATATAAAATTCACCCTCGATATTGCCAATTCTTTTACGATTATTCATCATTTGCACAGACTGCATTGGAATGGGTTGAAAATGCACAGGGAGATGGATGGTTCTTTGGTGATTTTGGGTGCGATTTTCGCAAAAATGTAAAGCCATTACCTGAATAAACGAATTTTATAATTCGGAAATGTAAAACTTTATGTAACCTGTAAATCTTATTGTACAGGGTGAGCGAAACTCGATGTCTCAGCCGTATTATAAGAAAAGGAAAAACCATAGAAAAAATCTGAAAAAAGGTTCTTAAATGGGATTGAGTAAGATCTATTTTAAACCATAATTGCATATTTTTCCATATTTGGAAACTGAAGTAATGACGTCATCGAATTTGTTTTTCCCGGAAACATACCTATATTTTGACATATTTAAAAAGAGGTAATTTTTCTGAACACATTTTGTGAAGAAAAAAATTTGCTATCTTCTTCCGTTCGAAAGTTATAAGCAAATTTGTAAAAAATTCGCAATTGTGACGATTTAAACAAGTAGCCTTTGGAAACAAATAGCAAAGTCACATCTGTCAATAATTAAACTAATGGTTGACAAATATTGTTTTGTTGCCATTTGACTTTGAAAAATGTTCACGCACAACGAAAAAGTTGACATGTTATTAGTTAGTATCTCAAAAGAACTCTAGAAGAGCAGTTCAGTTATACGCCCAGAGATACCCCGAACGTGTTATTCTAATTGACAGATGCGACTTTGCCATTTGTTTCCAAAGGCTACTTGTTTAAATCGTGACAATTGCGAATTTTTGATAATATTTTTTTTTAATTTGCTTATAATTTTCGAAAGGAAAAAGATAGCAAATTTTTTTCTTCACAAAATGTGTTCAGAAAAATTAGCTCTTTTTAAATATGCCAAAATATAGGTATGTTTCCGGGAAAAACAAATTCGATGACGTCATTACTTCAGTTTACAAATATGGAAAAAATATGCAATTATGGCTTCAAATGGACCTTACTCAATCCCATTTAAGAACCCCTTTTCAGATTTTGTCTATCATTTTTCCCTTTCTTACAATAGAGCTGAGACATCGAATTTCGCTCACCATGTACAACAGGTGTAGAGGACATATAACCCAATTTGAATTTTTATGCGACCCTACAAACAGGTTTAGTAATAGAAAAATGGAAAAATAAATTTTGATTAAGGGCGATAGATTTCCATGAGAACTTAAATTAGGATTTATGTGAAATTGTACAAATAGCAAAACAACAGGATGTAGAAAATGATAGGGAAGTTCAATTTTCTGTCAAGTTCCAGATTAAATAAATATGAGCAAAGATGTTTAATTTTCACGTTTCCTTCTGCTTTAACTGAAAATGTTTGTAATTTTTCGAGGATTATTATGGTATAGCCAGTTTTCTATTATAAATTAATCCTAGTTCGTTAATTTTTGCAATTGATAGTTATTAGAATAAGTTGAGTTTAATTTGGGGGTCACACAGGGGCTGCAGAGCAATCGTTTAATTTTGTTCTGTCAAATCGACTAACCTGCGGTTGTGTTGTGTTATAATCATAATATTGAAGTGTACATATTCGTGAAATTAATTTATCTTGTAGCAATTATAATGAAAGTTTTCAGCTACAACTGGCATTTTATTTCCAACGTGAAGTGATGGGTAACTAACCCTAATGTTAGATTTGTGTTATTACAAATAATTCCTTCAATTTGGGTGCCTATTTCCTGGACTTGGACGTGGAAAGCAACAAAGGAGCTGCCAAGCAACAATCTTCCTGTTTCCCATCACTTCCAACAACTGTGTGAGTTGGTGCCATCACCAAAAGAGAGGCCTTGGATTCTGGAGCAGCAAAGAAATAGTTTCTCCGCTTACAACAAGGTAGGTTAACGCATGAAAGTGCCTTTTGAGGTTACTGATTTTTTTTAAATTTCGGGTTCAACTTATTGGTTTGTATTGATGTAAAGTGTAGTACTATTTATTTATGTTTTGTGTAAAAGTTAAGCAAGCCTACGGATTATTTTAAATCATTGGCAGCACTGAGGAACGAGTTTCATGCGTATTAATTATTTTATTGAAGCGAGACGTTTAGTAGTGAAAAGGATTATTAGTTCTAGAATTGATTGCTTTACCATTTATTTTAAATTCCAATAGAGTACGAAATAAAAGTGTACGTTCATCCGGAGTTAATTTCTTTGCAGTAAACTGATATTTCAAGTATTAGTATTTATCTTTCTATAAATAATTTTATTAGCCAAACCTTTTTGCCATCAGAGCTGTTCCGAGTACAGATAAAGAGTACTCGAGTACCGAGTACAAATACTTTATTTAAAATGTAATCGAGTACCGAGTACAATTACACAATGAAAGCATTCGAATGCTTATACAAGTACAGAGTACCGAGTACAGAGGAATGCAATGGCGGAACAATGGTAAAAACAAAACACATTTTTTTTTCAAGTCCTATTTTATTGGCTTTTAAGTTTTTCAAAATTGTAATCTGTCAGGGCATGGCAAAGTGGTCTGTTTACCAGTGTCGCGAGTGAAAATAATTGTTCTACCGCGGCCAATGATGGCAAACAAATAAAATGAAAAAACTTTTCTATATTTCATAAAAAACACGTTTTCTTCCTGTACATCGAAAACTGTATGTTAGCAAACATAATAGTATATTATGTTATTAGGAGCAAAAGTTATATTTTATGTGGCGAGGCTGAACGGGTTATCTGCCGAGCTTGCGAGGCAGATAAGTACAGCCGAGCCACATAAAGATACTTTTGCTCCGAATAACATATAGTATTTTTTCTTCAAACGTTTTTATAACAGATTATTTACAACTTTGTGAACAAACTTCGAAGAAAATTACTTGATCTCGTCAGCGGCAGATAATAACTTTATCTGCCACTCGTCAGCGGATAATATTATCTGCCGCTTGGCAATAAAGTGACAGTTTAGCATCATCAATCCAGCAGTATAATGCCATATTTTACTGCCGTTTGAAGAAAAAATAAATTATAAAAGTACTTTCATCCCTTTATCATTATGCTATACTTTTTATAAACACACATGCCAGGCGGCCGAGGTGATCTGCATACGGCATAGAACTTTGTTGATGATGCTTTTACTACCTAAGGTCTAGTAATTAAAAACATATCATTAATTTAGGTACCTGTATTCGAGTGCCCGAAAATGTATTACAGTACACGTAAATGTATTCGAGTACACGTAAATGTATTCGAGTACCCGAAAATGTATTCAAGTACAGGGATATGTACTCGAGTACACGTAAATGCGTCAAATACAAGTACAAGTACATTGCAAAAAATGTACTCGTAGACTGAGTATCGAGTACTGCACAGCTCTGTTTGCCATAGCAATATATACGTATATATTGTTATGATACACTATACGTTGGTCGTAGATAAAATTAAAATGTTTAAAAGAAATTGAGATCTAAGTAAAATTCATATTAACCCATTAAAAAAGGTTGATGATGTTTATAAAAGTTTCATGAATAAATCTAAGTTAGAGCAAGTTAATAATGAAATGATAGCTATTAAACGTTTACAGGTGGCTTGAATATAAAAAGAATATTCAATGACAAATGTAAAATTCTGATAAGGATATAATTAAAATAGGTAGATATCAAATAAGAATAGAATATAGGAAGCATAAAGAATGGAAATATGGTAGTTAAGAAGTGTGTTCCCATTATAAAAAACGACAACTATAAAAATATGTAAGAATTTTATTTTGGTCCCATTAAAATTTTGAATTTAATCCTTTTTTAATGAATAAAATGTTTTGGATTATGTAAGAAGGGTAATTATCAAAATCTACGCGGTGTTTTAAAGAAGTGAAATATTAAATATCAAAGAAGAGAAGTAATGGAGTAACTACAGAAGAGAATTGGAATTGGTAAACTTAATGGATACTAGCTTGGTTAATTACAAGTGATTGATTGAAGAATTATATTGAAACCGTTTTATTAGAAAGAATACAGTTGACAAGTAAAATAAATAAAAAGATGTTTACATCAATCTAAATGTTGCTGAGTAGAAAGTCCATAGGAGTGTCGGTGAAGCGAGAGGATCCATTCTAGAAGGTTGTAGCAGAAATATGAGCATTACTGGTATTGTTCTGGTGGCTGGGGATTTTGAGTTTTGGAGTATTGGACACTGGTGATCCATACGGAAGTGCTGCATTGCAGAGAGCTGCTTAGAGAGGGTCCATTCCGGAAGGGAGTGGCGGAGATGGGAGCAGATATAGGATTGTTCTATTTGCTGGTTGCTGTCAGGGATTTTTGGTTTCGTGGTATTGGACGAGGCTTTTTTTTAGTAGTTTATTTTGCCAGTTCAACAAGCACAATGTTATTCATGGCATTGATGATAACAGTAATATAAACATTAGCAGTAACATTTTGTTAGTAAGATTTAGAAATCATAGTATATTTGATTTATATAATTGTATGACTTTTATCTTATTAGCTAATCACTGTCGGAATCAGGTGAACACAAGTCTTGGGGTAGTTTACGTTTGAGTCTGTGATGGATGTTTCGTCTGCCGATATTATAATGAATAGAGCCGTTGCACTCACGAATCTTTTTAAAGAACTTGTTGGCATTTGCGGAGATATACGTTTGTACTGTAGGGATATCCAGTTCGTAATGTAGCTGTTCGTTCCGGACGTACCAGGGGGCATTCACTGCTATCCTAAGAATTTTATTTTGCAGACGTTGCACTTTTAGTATATTGGATGAGGCTGTGTTGCTCCAGATTGGTGATGCATATAGTATTAATGGCCTTATTAGCGATTTGTACATCAGGATGGCACATTTTGGTTTGAGTGATGATTTTTTGTTCATAAGAGGATACAGCTGAGCTAGTCTCGCGTAGCCTTTTGATTGAGCTTGAGATTAAAGGACAATGTTCATGTCATACGCACTTACAGTGATTTAAATAAACTGCTTATCTAGTATCTCTCAATGCAGCTAGCGCGCATATGTATAGATAGCGCATTCTTGTTTAACAACAAACCATATCTTATTTTATTTGTATTTTTAGTTATAAGTTGAATTATTGAAGGCATTATTGTTTTTCTTCTCTATTTGCAGATTTAATTTAATGAGCGGTGAACCTTTACGATTGGCACATATTAATATTCGATCTCTAATCCCTAAACTCCATATTCTTAAAGATTTTCTATGTGAAACTAATTATGACTTGTTGGCTGTTAGCGAAACTTGGTTGAATAATGAGGTAAGTAGTAACGTCATTAATATTTATGGTTACAGTCTTATAAGGCGTGATCGTGTTGAAAGGGGTGGTGGTGTATGTATCTACATAAAAAATCATCTTAATTACTCGATTATTGACAATGACAGCGTATGTTTAGAACAAATATGGCTAACTGTAAAAATCAATAAATTAGTTCTTGCTGTTGGTGTAGTATACAAACCTCCTAGTCAGAATTACAAAGTATTTTGTGATGAGTTTGAACAGGTAAGCACGCAATTGTCTTTTGTATCTGATAAACTTGTATGTCTTGGTGATCTAAATATAAATTTACTTGAACCTAATTCACCTGATACCATATATTATAAGGATATGCTTGCGCTTTTGGGTCTTACACAGATAATAACTAAACCAACTCGGCTTGGATTATCACTCTTGGATCATGTTATCATTTCGGACGTGGATATCGTAGTGGAATCAGGCATTACCGAGCCTTCTTTCGCCGATCATGAAACTATCTACTGCAACCTGTTTCTTAAAAATGTTCAAAATATTTCCTTCTTTAAAACAATAAGAAGTTTCAAAATTTTAAAATGGATTTATTTTTAAATGATACACAACAAATTGCATGGCAAAATATTTTTCATATTAATAATATTGATTCCAAGATTTCCTATTTAAATGACAATATCTTACACATCATTAATAAACATGCCCCTATTAAAACTGTAAAATTTAATAAAAAAAAAATACCGTGGTTGTCTGATAATACTAAATATTTAATGAAACTCAGAGATAAAGCTTACAATAAATTTAAACGAACACAACTGCCTGCTCATTGGGATTATTATAAATCCCTACGTAACCTTACCACTAAAACTATCAAACTGGAAAAGAAAGCTTATCTGGAATATAAACTAAATACCGATAAACCCAAAGAAATGTGGAATGAACTAAAAAAAATAAGCATCGTGGCTGATAACAAAAACGGTGATTTACCTTCTCATCTTCAAAAGCCAGATGAAATTAATAATTATTTTCTGGATAATATACCCAGCGTTAATGGTGACTACGCAGAAATCTGTAATTACTATAAAGACAAACAGCACCATTTTAATTTTAAATTTCTTGCGGTAGACACCCATACAATTGGGAAGTTTCTCAGCGAAATAAAAAGTAACGCGTGTGGTTGGGATGGAATAAGCATCAACATTATAAAACTTTTTTGTCCAATGATTTTACCTTACATAACGCACATAATTAATTGTTGTTTATCTTCTAACACGTTTCCAAATGTGTGGAAACAAGCTGTGGTTGTACCTATTCCAAAGATATCTACTCCAAATGAATACAAAGACCTGCGACCAATTAGTATTCTCCCTGCCTTTTCAAAAATCTTAGAAAAAGTAATAAATTCACAGCTACGATCTTATCTAAATGAACATAATATCTTACCTATAAATCAATCTGGTTTTAGAGCTGGTCATAGCTGTGCTACTGCTTTATTGAGCGTCACTGACGATTTAATGAAAGCTGGTGATCAAAATAAAATATCGGTTTTAACACTTTTAGATTTTAGCAAAGCTTTTGATACCATTAATCATGATATTTTACTGTCTATTTTAAAATACATAGGTCTTCATCATACTGCGGTCGCTTTTATTCAAAGTTATTTGTCTAACAGGGTACAGAGTGTGAAATTGCCATGTGGATCGTCAGCGTACAGATTAGTACCTACTGGTGTGCCACAAGGGTCCATTCTTGCCCCCTTACTTTTTACTATATACACACACTCATTTTTTAAAGTTGTAAAAACTTGTTCTATGCATATGTACGCTGATGATACGCAGTTGTACCACTCTTTTGAGTACGATAATGGTCAGCAGGCCTTGAGTGAAATTCAAGCCGATTTAAATGCAATTTCAGCCCTATCATTGGATCACTGTTTGATAATTAATCCTCTGAAATCCGTAGTAATGGTGTTTGGTAATAAACAAAGAGCGGAAAATCTGAAGCCTCTAGTAAAGTTAAATATTGATAATAAACTAATCCCTGTTAAAGATGAATCAAAAAATCTTGGTCTTATTATAGATAATAGTTTTAAATATAACACCCAAGTAACAAATTGTATTAAAAAAGCTTATGTTAATCTGAAATTAATCTACCCCCATAGGCATTACATTTCATATAAAATTAAAGCTCAACTCTGCGATGCTCTAGTACTCTCTCATTTTAATTATTGCTCTCAAATTTATGGATCTTGCATTACCAAGGAAACCTCCTTAAGAATACAACGAGTTCAGAACTCATGTATACGTTTGATATATGGTATCAGAAAATATGACCACGTGTCTCATAAGCTGTCGGAATTGTCATGGCTTAATATGGATAACAGAAGAATGTTGGGTGCTGCTTGTCTATACCATAAAATAATTACTGAAAAATGTCCTCCTTATTTATTCAATAAAATATCATTTAGAAGCGACGTGCATCATATAAATTTACGATTTAAAGGTGGAATAACACCACCTCTTCACCGGACGACCTTATATGAAGGATCTTTTAGTTATAACATTTTCAAAGTCTATAGTTCCATCCCGGATTGCTTCAAAACTGTATCACTAACATCTTTCAAAAATAAATTTCGCCAGGTTTTGCTAAATAGCCAAATAAATTAATTATTTATATTCATATACGATGTAAAGAACTGATATTTCTCTGGAGAGCGGCAATGATGCCTTTATTTAATTTTATTTAATTATTTAATGTTTCATTATTTAATCAGTTATTTATTTTATTTACTTTTTTAAATTTTCTTCTTTTTTTGTTTTGTCTGCGATTTATTTTTATATAATTAGTATTTTGTGTAAGGGCCCAATGGAAGAACAGTAACAACTGATTTGGGTCCTGGGGTTTCCACATCGATTACTATTGCGTTCTTTTAATGATTATATTTTATTTGATGGTATATATTTATTTTCTTTAACAGTATATATTTATTTTCTTTGAAGATGTATATTTATTTTATTTATTTTCTTTGATGATTTTTATTTTCTCTTATACCTGTATAAATCTTTTCTTTGCACTGTAATTTATCTGTATCTGTGGAAACTAAAATAAATTATTATTATTATTATTATTATTATTATTATTATTATTAACATGAAGTTTCCGAGGCTTGGCACTGGAGGTTTGTACGTGAGAGCTGTATTGCAAGAAGCTGCTTGTAGGAGTCGATTGTGGCTAAAGGACAGGTTGCAGTCTTGAACATTTTGGAGGTGCATTATACAAGGTGGGTAATTCCTTAGTTTATACCAACTATAAAACCGTGTCCGGAAAATTGTTCGACCGCAATTTTTCGAACCGCAATTTTTCGACAGCAATTGTTCGAAAAACAGTTTTTCGACGATGCAATTTTTCGAAACAACAATTGTCCGAAAAACAGTTGTTCGACAGCAATTTTTCGAACCGCAATTTTTCGACAGCAATTTTACGAAAAACAGTTTTTCGACGACGCAATTTTTCGAAACAACAATTGTTCGAAAAACAGTTTTTCGACAGCAATTTTTCGAAAAACAGTTTTTCGGCAGCAATTTTTCGAAAAATAGTTTTTCGGCGACGCAATTTTCCGAAAAAAATTTAAAAACGACTAGTAGAAGTAAAATCAGCCAATGAAAGGATCTAACTCAATTTTCAAACAATGAACCTAATTCTAATTGTTATTAGAATTCTTCTGAATAGAATTATGCCGATTGTTTTTAAGGCGAAATGTTCCTAAATGATAGTTTCTTTATAAGCTTATTTAAACTAAATTTAAGGAGAACCGAATTGCGGTCGCGGTTTAATCCTTAAGTGACTGCATATCAGGGCCGTTAAGCTCTGACCTGATCTACGGCCAAGAGCATACGTTAAAATTGTAATCCTTTTCTTGAACTCATTTTAAAATTAGCGATAAGAGTAATTTAAAGACTTAAGGAGAAAGTAACCAGTAAATAGGTAAAATTAACAACCGTTTAAAGGGTAACTTGAAGTTTTATTCTGACCGCAATTCATGTAAAGATTGTAAGAGTTTATTAGTACCTATTAATCCTTAAGTGACTGCATATCAGGGCCGTTAAGCTCTGACCTGATCTACGGCCAAGAGCATACGTTAAAATTGTAATCCTTTTCTTGAACTCATTTTAAAATTAGCGATAAGAGAAAATATTCAGAACCATTTATATTTTAGAGAAATTTACAAAGGGATTCATAAATCTGTAATGACCAGCCCGTGCCACAGTAAATTCGATGACCACATCATTTACGAGTATTATTATTTTACATACACGTGCTTGGATTCTAGATTTCTGTGCTAAACGCTGACATGCTATTTTATATTTGTAAATTTGTAAGCTTCAGTTCATGAGAAAATATCTAGTTACATAAACACATAAAGTCAATTAGCAAATGATCCTGTTGTTGCCTATATTTTATAGTTTAATGGATTTCTCAGTAATGTGGTTCATTAACAACTATTCCTTTAAATGTTTTGTTTTTGTATACCTATCCAACAAAATTCTTAAATGTATTGTATATTGTGGCACTCGTAAAAAGTTGTTGATTGAATATGCAATATGGAAAAATAATGAAAGAAGAGCACAACATTCATAACAATGCTAACATCATCTATATATTTAAAACGTGAAGCGTTTTCTTTCGACATCTATTTTAAGACTTCCACCGGGCCGATTTTGATAATTCTTTTTTTAAATGAAAGCCGTTACGTTGTAGTTGTGCACAAAAGTCCTAAATTGAAAATAAATAGATAATTTTAAGAGTAAAGCCAACATATTGAAATTTTCAAGTGGCTGCAGCCGGCCATGCAGTAGCAGTAAACCAAGCGTATTCTCGAAGTCAGCCTGCGGCGTTCTGCTCATTTTTTGCAATGGGCTACTGTAACTACTAAATGTTTATTTGAAATCAACGGTCTGCTGATTCGTGAGGCAAACGTCAAAATACATGTAAATGACAGTTAACGAAAATTGGTATTGCTCATACGCTGTAAGGTGATTTTTCTGCTAATTATGATTATGTGAATGTGCTTATTTACACACTGGTTCATTGCTTTCCCTGTTGGTACAAGCATACGTATATTTTTAAAACGTATTTCGACGTTATCTGACACCTGTTTTTCATACTCTTCCATCCTCACAGTTTCTTTCGTTTAAGTCGCATTCAGTCATCGCTTTTGTAATCTAGTATTTCAAAATTCTATTCGGCTTTCTCCTAGCTTTTCTTTCTGGTACCCTTCCCATTTTCGCTGTGCGCCTAGCATGTGCGATGACAATTAATAAACCACAAAGACAAACTCTGGATAAAGCAGGAATATAAAATATTCGTCATAACGTATTCTATAAGCGGCGACAAAGATAGTAAGTAGTAGCGAAAATGAATAGAATAATAATAATAATAATACTTTTATTAACCATTTTCATATAAACAACAATTAATTTATTATACAAGACGATAAAGTTAAATTTTATCCACGAGTGAATCGTTTAACGTCGAGACGAAGTCGAGACGTTAATGATTCAAGAGTGGATAGAAATAACTTTATCGTCGTGTATAATACAATATTTTTTTCTATAGCAAGAACTTTAACAATCTCAAAAGAAAATAATGACAGTCAATCACATTTCAAAATGTCAGTAGCTAGATTGGGTTGCTACGATAATACGAAGCTGTCATATTTAATTTAAACAAAAGTTAGAAAATTAAATTACTTTATCTATCCTTGATGTTAAAGTGCTACTTTATCTACCCTTGCTGTTAAAGTAAAACTTGACCTTTTGTTTTGAGTTGATAAAAGCACACTTTAACATGTGCTATAGAAAAAAATAAAATAATTACCTAATCATTAATATAAATAGGAACTATTATATATTTTGTATAGTCATATTTTATACGTAAACATTTAAAATATTTTTCATGTATTATATATTATTGTACTTGCATATAATGAATAAGTAGTTAACACTGAAATGTTTAATAATACAGTTCAGTGGTAGTTAATAGTGTTTTAAGTAAATTAGTGTAGTTTTCCATAGTTCTTAAAAAAACAATTGTTTTTCGTCTTGATTTTATTTATTTAATTAAATAATGAAATATAACTGTATGTGAATTTTTAAGTGTCGGTCTACTGAATCTTGGCTATTGTAAAAATTTAAGTAGGTACTACAAAACACATTTTATTATATCTACCGAAAATTTTTTGGATCTACCAAAATTTAGCGCTAAAAGCTACCGATCACCTGAAAATGAGATGGCAACACTGGTTCCCAGATTACTTAACTATCTGGGACGATACTGAGACCGCAATCCGTGTGCTTATGTAGTAAAGTATTCCCAGAACGTTAATGATCAATCTCTGATAAAGGTGTTACGTCTACAGTTGAAAATAAATGCAAATGCTGCTTGTACCTCTTTTCCTGGAAGTTTATAATCGAGGTTTGTTGCCATTAGCCCTCCTTAAATATTTAATCTCTTTTTATCAGCTTAATTTAAAGGTGCTTAGTTAGTACATTGTTGTAAGGGTAAAATAACCACGTCAGATGCAGTGATTGGCTCGCTGTGTAAGAATTTTTGGTATAAATCCTCGCTGTTTTTAAATGTGGATTTTGTTATAACAGTGTAGGGAGCCATAAATCGCAATAACTCGTGTCAACAGTTAGCGTAAGAATTCCAAAGAAAGGAAGCTCGCCTATAAAATAAACAGTGCCAGTCCGAAATAAATATTTGTGAAACGCAAGCAGTCAGCTTAAGTACCATTAGAAAACTTTCGAGCAAACGGGTGCACGCAGTTAAAAAAGGTGATTTGTGCGCGGAATTCAATGGAGAGAAATTATTCAACGTCCCTCGAACTAAAAGGGTTTCTTAAAATACACTTTCCTAAATAAGAAGCGAAAGTGGACGAACAATACGGCAGTAAAACTGCAGCTTCAAAATATCGAAAGTGAATGTCCAGTGGGTGCATCATAAAACTCCAACCCTTGTGCGCGCTAGTGAAAGTGTGTCGACCCTTTTGCCCAATAGATACAATACCATTGTTGTCACTAGAATAGAAAATCCTTTTTGTATATTGTGTAAATTGTGTAACATGGGTATATAAACCAGAGCGATGGGGTTGAACAAGATCATTGCATATCAGGTCTTCGTCTGTTAAACCACTTTGGTTAAACAGACATCTGCTAAAAGTATGCCTTTGCATTTTGTGGCTAGTGAACAGGGCAACCCAAAATTAAATGTTGGTGGTCACTTGTTTTACAAGGATAAGACAAAAGAAGATAAAATTTATTGGAAATGTGAGAAATTTCGAAGCATCAAATGCAGAGCTCGTGTAACAACCATTGGTAATGAAATTATTGAGGAGAGTGAACATAACCATGCCGGTGATGCAGCGCACGTTGAGGCTTCCAAAATTTTGAATAAGATAAGAGAAGATGCAAGAAGTACACGAGATGCGCCGCATTACATTGTTTCGAATGCATCTGTTGGGATTGGCCCAACTATAGCAGCTCAACTTCCTTCTGTGGATACAATAAAAAGAACAATACGGAACGTCAGAACTAAGCATAATCCTGGACCAGCAGTACCAAGATTTCGAGGAGATATAGTTTTTCAAGAAACATATACGCAAACTGAGAATGGTGAGCAGTTTTTATTGTTTGATTCCGGTCCTGTCGACGACCGTATGCTTATTTTCTCCACCAGAAGAAATTTGCAACTTCTGGCGCAATCTAAGCATTGGTATGCTGATGGAACATTTAAAACTGTTCCGCCACTTTTTGAGCAACTATACACCATCCACGGACTACAACAGAATAATGCATTACCGCTAGTGTATGGTTTGCTACCCAATAAAACACAACAATCTTATATACGGCTGCTTAGAGAAGTGAAAGAATTGGAACCCACCATTGACCCAGATACAATTTTAACTGATTTCGAAATCGCTATGGTAAATGCCGTTCAAATAGAATTTCCTCGTTCGCGACATCGTGGATGCTTTTTCCACTTTGCCCAATGTATATTTCGAAACATTCAAGCTAACGGATTGATGCAACGCTATGAAACGGATGCAGATTTTGCCATGGATCTCCGGCTGCTCTCTGCCATTGCTTTCGTTCCAATAAATCGTGTAGTAGAAACATTCGAATTTTTATGCAATAGCAATGTATTCTCTCCAGAAGTTCAGCAGGTAATAGACTACTTCGAAGATAACTGGATCGGTCGCCCAGATCGACGCCAACGTCGCCCACCAAGATTTTCGCATTCTATGTGGAATTGTTACGATGGTGCGCTAGAAGGCTTGCCAAAAACCAACAATTCTCTGGAAGGGTGGCACCGAGGATTTCAAGAACAGGTTTGTGGAGACCATCCAAATATTTGGCGATTTATATCTGCCATAAAAAAAGAACAGAGTCTCAATGAGTTTCGCATTGAGCAATATAGAAGCGGACAAGAACCCCCCCGTGGACGCAAAAAGTACAGGGACTGTGCAGAACGAATTAGACGTTTAGTGTCGAACTATGATCCAGCGAATGATCTGCTTCTTTATTTGCGTGGAATTGCTCATAATATTAGTTTTTAGTAGTCGTGGTGTTTACTCATAGGCAGTATAGTTAGGAACATGAAATATAGTGTTGTAAGCATATAAAATAAATTTGTACCACTATTCATTGATTCGCAATATTGGATATTTTACATATGATTTAATTTACATATTATTACATTAACGCTATTTTTTCTAATTTTCTACTTTTTATTTTTAGCATAAGCATCTCATAAACATAAACTTCTAGTACAGTACAGTTTTGCACGTTATTTTCAAAAGTCGTTAGAATCGCCTGCTTGTTTTTTAACATCGTCGAAAAAGTAGATGGCGACAGTTCTAATTCACGACACACATCTCGTTGGGTTATCCCGTTTTCGTCGACTGAAACTGTTTTTCTGTTTCGGAAAATTGCATCATCGAAAAACTGTTTTTCGAAAAATTGCTGTCGAAAAATTGCGGTTCGACAAATTACTGTCGAACAACTGTTTTTCGGACAATTGTTGTTTCGAAAAATTGCATCGTCGAAAAAATGTTCTTCGAAAAATTGCTGTCGAAAAATTGCGGTTCGAAAAATTGCTGTCGAACAACTGTTTTTCGGACAATTGTTGTTTCGAAAAATTGCATCGTCGAAAAACTGTTTTTCGAAAAATTGCTGTCGAAAAATTGCGGTTCGAAAAATTGCGGTCGAACAATTTTCCGTGAATCCTATAAAACAAATAAAGACATTTTAAATGGTGCAATTAATTAAGAAACAATAACTTACCGTATTATATAAAGTTATAATGTACAATTCTTAGAATTCTTAGGCGCTATCATCTTAATATTTGAAAGTTTCCATATTAGAAAGTTAATTTAAATAGAGTAGTCAGTGTCCACGACAATATATTGCGCTGGCTACACGTTGCTGTGCCTTACATTTGTACTCTGAACCCTCAAGTATTGATATTGATCAGTTTTTTAAAATTACGAATTGCCCTATTTTGTATTATAATGTCAATAATTACTATTATAGATAGCTCCTGAAAACTCAACAGGGGTGGATTCTTTTATCTAGTTACTTGCGTTCTGAAAGATTGATTTTCTAATATTTTAAATCTCATTTTCATAAAGCAATACTTATGTCAACCAAATGTTAAAACAGATTTTAAATTCAAATGGCAAATACAGATTGTTTCCCTATTACACAACAATATTAAAAACACGGTAAGTAATTCTTTGATAACTAATTCACTTTTATAGTATTTTATTTGCCTTTTAATTACTTTTCAATTGACCTCCACAACGTTCAAGATGCAAACCAACCTGCTCCTCTCTGCCTACTGAGCCAAGCTCTGATGTACAGTCGACGCCTTAGAAATCGGGACAATACTTACTATGATACATTTTGCATGTACATATTTTTAAGTGTATAAACTGGGTTTTTGCAGTTGTTATGGTTTTGATTGTTACATAATTTTCCAAATATTTCGTTTTTTGTTGACAGTAAAATGCCAATAATACAAAAAAATAATGAGTGAAACATTACAACACAACATATTACGTGTCCCGATTTCTAAGGCGCCGAGTGTACCTTCCCGCAATCAACGGTCCCTCTTATAGACAAGATGTCTCCAATTGTCCCAAATCAGTAACTCTAACCTTTCCACAGAATGTAGTCAACAGACCAAATCTGCAGACACTGACTTCCTTTACTGCCGCTGCCAAACTTCCTGGAACGTGCCCTCTTAACTGATGGTGCTCCGCTGGAACTTTCCCTTATCACTGAACAGCTTGAATTAATGTCTGACGTTAAATGTATTTTTCCAATAAACTTGACTTCACATTCTTCTCCAGTTATTCACTTTTATAGATTTTTCCTGCTTGTTATTATTTTTAACCACATACTTGTAACCATCCTTAGTTTTATACCTATTATTCTTCTTATATGTTTAAATCTTCTTATACCTTTCACCACGCAAATTTTATAATTACCCTTTTATTATCCAAACAGTTTTTAATAAAATAGGGGTAATTTTCAATACTTTAATTAATGCAAATTATTTTCGTTGCATTTTTTACAAGTTGTTATTATCAATAGTTAGAAACAAATTTCTTAACTACCTCATTTTCTTTTTTTATACACTCTAATCTTATCTATTTGAGTTACACCTACTGAAATTTTATTTTATTTCAAATTAAGCATATGTCATTCGTTTTCAAACTGTAATTTATGCAATATTATATTATTTTCAAATCCACTTGTTTTTCAAATAGCTATTTTTCATTCACATTTTCACCTTATACCTGAATATATCCAAATTAGTTTAGTAACCAATTGTAATCCCTTTAATTTTATTAAATTTGATTCTAATCACATTAAGGTCGTATCATAACAATATTTAATATATTGAATGCTGTACTTTTTGCTATGTTCTGCATATAGATACGTTTTGTAGTGTAAAATTTAATGATTTGTTACGCGCAGAATGCGCCGCCTGCCATATTTTCGAATTTGAACGCTATTTTCCCGCGCGTTGAGCATTGGCGTCTGGCCGTGTCTTCTGGCGATAGCTTTTATCTGGAAAAACCATTGGCAGGCCGGGACTCGCTGCGTTCTTCTTCGCCAGCTTTCGAAGGGAACAGTTCGCTAATAGTGCTATTCACTAGTTCGGGGATGCTTATTTAGTGCTATTTGGTTGATTTGGATATGTGGAGTTAGGAATGCCCTCACGTTACGTGGATTGAAGCCCCCCGAACATATTTAAGGACGTTGGTTTCCTTCGCTACGGCGGATGTATCGGTGTTAGCACACTCAAGCTGTTCTTTTCTGCGCCGAAAAACCATCTGGGGTGAGTAACCATTTTACGCTAGGAAGCCTGTCCGTGCGTGTTCTATTAGAACCTTTGTTTTCCCTCTTACAGCAAGTCGTACTAGGCAACATTTCGACATCGAGCCGTACTTGGCGCAAATTGCGTTTTCGCTCTGAAGTCGCTGGACCTGTTGGCCACGTGCAGCAAAGTTAGCGAGGCGATCTGTCGAGCCTCCACGGGCCCGCTTCTCCTTGTCGCCGGCGCACAGTTAGGGCACTAGAGGGTACCGTATTGTGGGGGTAATTAGCCCCGAGGTTTGGCCTTTCGACCCGTGGGAGCGGCGCTGTTATGCCGGCCAAATTGGCCACCGACGACCGCAAAACGTTATCTGCCGACGTCGAATTACGATCGCAGCGACGTCCAGAATCAGAGCTCCAAGTTGCCCATTTTAACATGTAATCCCTATGTTCTGTCAAAACTGTAAGTACATTTAGTGCATGTGATATTTAATTAGAGCGGTCCTCATCTATCATTTCATGCTAGATTTAAGTTAGTCAATGTAAAAGATATATATGTTGTATTATGCATGAAATTAAACGATTTTAAATTATCTTTATACGAGTTGTGTTAGCTACGGTTCGTTTGCTTTATTGAAGCTATCTTACAGGAAGTATTGTGTGCTAGTTATAGAGTTTACTATTTCTCCATAGTTTACCGGGGTGCAATTGTCGTACCTTAAAAAAATTGTTGGCGCTCTGCGTTTTTTATATTTAATTAAAACTCTACCGATATTTTTCTTGCTGTCATTCATCCCGCGGCCCTACTACCGATTGAGCCGGCGGCCGGCAAATTGCACCCAAGTGTACCTATTGTGTTATTTGAGGCTGCTTTGAAAGATTGCCCAGAATCTTAGATCTAAAAGGCCTAACAGATTCCAAAATTAAATAGTGCCCGCATTAATTATACGTTTAGTTGTTGCTAATTTTGTTACTTTCAGTGAAACTGTTATTGCTTGTTTATTTGACTAGCTGGCTGTCTCTGAAACCTAATTGTCTGATTAGTCAACAAATGATAATATTTGTAGTGAGGGTTATTACATTGTAACGTTTCGCTAATTTATGCAAATTAATTTTATACTCAAGATCAACTTTTGATTACTCTACATTATTGTTTAATATCTGCGGGGGGTTCTGGTCGAGAGTTCGTTAACGTTTCGTAGCTGAAGAGGCAAGATTCGAGTTGGATTAAGCAATTATTTATTTTGTTTAACTATTGGTTACAAAATAAAAATAAATTCAGATTTTACACTAAATACAAAAAATTACAAATCATTAACTCTGTTTCCAAAACACCTCGGCGCTGTAACCGTGACTTTGTGGTACTCTCTCGTGTTGGGTGCTGGAGACGGACTTCCTCCCTGCGGTTTGAATTACTGGAATTAGACCAACATTTAATTTTCAATTTTTAATGCGTTCCTGGCGGACTTCTCCAGCACTGATAGTACTAAAGCCAGAAGGGCCTAGAGCAAGTATTCACTGCCCGGAACGTTAATAAATAAAAGCGTTCTCCGCGCGAACGAAATTCACGTTAGGAATGAATGAGCCCGACGACGGCCTTGTCCAAGCACAATTCTCTTCAAGCCACCGGCGAAATCTCCAGTTCTCGGTGCCGGCTCAAATTATAATTCAAATACTAGCAAGCGGGTGTTGCGCATGTTCTGAATGAATTTAGGTCGCTCTGGTTTTCGTTGGGGGCTTCGCGATATTCCTGGCGGACGGTTTGAAGAAATTGTTTATTAATAGGGTGGTTACGAGTTAGGTATTTAGGGTGTTGATTCAAGCAACAAGATAATTCTGTTGCGCTCAAGAACTAACGGGGCAGGTATTTGGGGTTGTGAATTTAAGCGACAAGATAACTCCGTTGCGCTCAAGAACTAACGTGGCAGGTATTGAGAGTGTTAATTTACAGGATCGCTCGACTAACCGGAGCAAGGGTAGTTACAGGTCAGGTTCTCAGAGGTGACTCGGGCAGTTCAACTTCTCTGGTAGAAGCCGGGAATAGAACTTGCATGGACTGGTAAGGACAGGTAGTTCGGAACAGGATTGTGGGTTGAACGAACAGGTACTGGCGGTAACTGGTAGAACCCCTTCGGCCAAGGTCCCAAGTTAGCCCCCAGGCTAAGGCTCAGGTTCTGGTCTGGATTCTGAAAGAAACGAGTATCGGGCATCCTTCTTTTATATGCTTAGAGGCGGCCGACCTGGTGAACCTAGAATAGAGCTAAAACATGATAGTTAGGTTGGAGCCGGAGAGTAGGGATGCGAGGATCGAGCAGAGCGGGAAGCTTGCGCAACTCGTCGGGTTTACACCTGGATTCTTGTCGGACTATCAGCAGCATCTCTCTTTAAGTTGTTTTTACTCTCCGCGTGGCTCCAAATGTTTGCGCGTCCCACATTTTTGTGACAGTGATAGCTTCTACGAATTTATAACGGCAACTAAAACGTTCTATAACAATTTTGAGGCACGCGAAACGTCACAACATCATGTGAAACAATTGAGGGTACAGAAGTGTAGGTGTGGCGTTTCAATTGCCGACATCTTTTTCGTATATAATTTTAACTACCTCCAATGATATTGAACAATTATGGATAAGCATGATCTTGAAAAATCGTAATTATGCATCTGAAGTATTACACAGCGTACATCAAAAACATTATTTGTAATTTATTAATGTTTTAAAGTGTACTATGTGCAGTTAAATTGTAAGTGCTATTAGAAAAGAGAACGACAATTAATTTAAGAATAAATGAAATATTCCGGAACAACAGCAATATATTTAATATATTAAAAAGTTCAAATCACACCGAACTTCTTCAAAATATATCTAATTGTAATAAAATTAATGATTATCTCATTGAAGTTGTGCCAAAGATTTTACCAAAATGTGAATGGCATTACATTTTTTTACGAAAATAATATCAAGGACTGCGTTAATTCTATACTTCAGTTTTAAGACAGTCAAAAACCTAAATATTGAAAATTATATCTATTAAGGCAAACGCTATTGGACATGATGGTATCAGCATTCAAGATAGTAAAATATCTATACCTTTTATATTACTTTTCATCAGTGGTGTAATTAATTTCTTCATAATTAATTCAGTTTTTCCCAGTGCTTGCAAGTTAGTTATATTATTACACATTTACCGAAAATAAAAGCTTCAAATTTGAAAGATTAAAGACCTGTCAGTATTTTATCAGCATTATCTAAAGTAGGTATTAGACGGAGTCTGGAGTGACAGCTTTTTATAATATGTAAATGTTAACAATATATTACCTCTTACCAATCTGTTTTTAGCGAAAAGACATAGTCGTGTTATGGCATTATTACATATAACTAATCATATAATTCAAGGTATAGATTCCGGTAAAGTAACTGCTTTTGTCTTGTTACATTACTCCAAAGCACATACAACAAGTCACGATGTTCTATTGTCGTTATATTGGCTGCTCCCATGATTCACTTATATTACTTAAAAATTATGTAAGGAAACGATACCAAACTGGCAAAATTCAAGATCAATTATCTGACTTTTGCAATATCTATACTAGCATTTTTCAAGGATCAATTCTTGGGCCACTCTTATTTACAATTTATACTTTCCAATTCCAAGTTATGAATGCATTAAGCAATTGCACATTTTTGTGCTGACGGTGCTCAAATATACCAATCCTTCAATATAAAAGGCATACTAAATATTGTTAGCCAGCATATAAATGAAGACCTGTAGAGTCTATTTGACTCATGATATCAACATGCACTTTAGCTTAATGCGAATAAATCAGGTGTTATTTTCTTTGGTAAAAATTTAAATTGATTTTTTTTAAAATAAAGTGAGTTTAGCAATAGATAATATAGCAATACTTGTCACCGATATCGTTACAAATTTAGATGTAAACAAATTTGCATTTTCAAAAACATTTAAATGTTCACAGAGAGCTAATTGCAATTTAAAACTATTACTACTACTAATATCAATATCACACTATGTATCTGTGTGTTGTTGTCTCTGGTTGATTATTGTGACGTGTTGTATTGATCTTGTGTTGATTCGCAAGATAAATCCAATAGCCAAAAATTTCAAAATTCATGTTTACGTCTCATTAGGGTAAAAAGAAATATAGTAGAATATGAAATGATGCTCATTATACGGAGTGAGGACCAAATATCGCAATGTGCCTATAACTTTTTCATTATCAATTAAAAAAAAAGCGTTAGCCAAAAATTACTTGGAAAAAAGTATTTCACAAATTTGTGCCCCTGAGTTCGTCATCATCACGAATAAGCACAGCGGTGTGCAACTTTTTGTTTATTGATTTATTTATTTATTTAAGTAAATGTTGCACAACAAGTACAAACCCAATTACAGGACAAACACATATAGAGTATAGGTACTAAGTAGTTACATGCAAAACTTAAGAAATCTAAAGTAGCTGTACGGAGTTGTTAGAGTCAAAAAGACATATTTTATTTAGTCTTCACAAATGCTATTCTAAGCTTTTATCTTTTACTTGCTTTAGACTGCAACAAAATATATCAAGTTTGTGTCACTAACAAGATTACAATAATGACACACAATATAAATGGGGGATTTTACAAGGACCTTAGTTTTAGCCACTGGAAGATAAAATGTATAAACATTTCGGACTGGTAATCTTGGAACATATGTAGTTTATTTAATAAATCAAAACAATCAATTGAGTAAAGGATTAATTTGTATAAGAATACTAAGCTACTTTGCTTTCTACGATACTCAAGCGATATACAATTGAATGTATTCAGTAGGACAGTGTGATCACAACTGCGCTCAAGATACACATGATTGACTTTAAACCACATATATTTTAACATTCTTCTTCGTACGCTTTCTAACATGTTTTTATAATATTCATATGCGGGATTCCAAATAAGAGAACAGTAATCGATCTCAGTTCTAACAAGAGAATGGTATAGAATATTTATTGAATTTGGTTGACGAAATGATTTTGTGCTTCGAATAACAAAGCCTAGCATTCTATTGGCAGCTGCTACAGATTTAATAATGTGGTGATTAAAACGTACTTCACAATCAAACAACACACCAAGATCTTTAATTGTATAACAGCGTGTAAGAGAGTCGCCATTAATGGTGTACTTGTAATTAATTGGATTAGATTTCCTCGAATATGACATTACTTTACATTTACATGTGTTTAAATGCAACTTGTTTAAAAAGCACCATTGGTACAATTTATCTACATTGTGTTGCAAGTTTAAACAATCAGTAGTAGACGCAATAGAAGTAAAAATCTGAATATCGTCAGCGAACATAAGCAGTTCACAGTTCATATTATATGCGACATCGTTAATGAAAAGCAGGAAAACCAAAGGTCCAAGGTTAGACCCCTGTTACACTCCAGACTTAGCAACAAAAGTTTGAGAATTATATCCACCATATGAGATATATTGCTGCCGGTTCGTCAGGTAAGAATTGAAAAACGTGATAAGTGGATGACTATAAATCCCGGACAGTTTAATTTATTAAGCAATATTCCGTGATCTATACGGTCAAAAGCCTTTGTCATGTCTGTATAAATCACGTCGACCTGGCCTCGTTTGTCTACAACTTCGGAGATTGACTGTGTTAAATAACATAAATTCGTTAAAGTTGATCGTTTTTCAACAAAACCGTGTTGATATGGCGAAATGATATTTTATATGCGGCCGTAAATACAATTTATACAGGACCATTTCAAACACCTTCGCAATATTGGATAAAATGGATATCGGTCTATAGTTCATAGCATCAAACTGCTCACCGCTTTTGAAAACAGGACATATTCTAGCAAGCTTCTACTCATCTGGAAACAGAGTGTTCGAGAGCCGAATTAAATATGTGCGTAAGAGGCCTGCTAAAAACGTACTTGCCATCCCTTAAAACAAAGCTAGGTATTTGATCAGGCCCTACAGTCATCTTATTGCTCAATTTACACAGTGCTCAGAGAACTTCATCTTCGGTTATAGTAGATATGTTTATAGATAAGCTACTCGGCTGAATATTATGACTAACAGAAGCAACGGTAGAATCAATATATACGCTACTAAGAATACCTAGGATATTAACAATATCTTGTAAATTTTTATATTCAACACCAACAAAGTTAAATTTTGTTTGGAATTGAAAACCTGATGGCAATTTTTCAAAAATGTACTCATGCAACCAACCAAAGTCAGAAGCAAAAACATCCGGTGATTTTGAAAATGTAAATAAAGTCAAAGGTTATTATTTCCAAAATTAAAGTTGCATGCTTTTGAACTTACACGTGATGATCAGATTCTGTAAGTTAAACTCAAGATCACGGCTACGTGAAGCACTTTTTGCCTAGCAACTTTTCTTTAAAACGTTTTCTGGAAAAATTTATAGTAAATAAGTTCTAGCCATATTGCGTTACTTTTTCCTCACCCAGTATCTATACTAAAATTACATTTTGGACAGATGTTCATAACCTGAATTTGAGATTTAAGGGCAATGCATTCGTTCCTTTACTACAAAAAGAGTCTGGTAAACACCGATTCCTTTATAATTTTTCTAAATGGTCTAATTAATTGCCTCGAAACTGCATATCAATTTCAGCTTCCAGTTTTCGCTGGCAGTTTAATAAATTATTATATGCAATGCAAGAAAATTAACCAAATATACAACTTGTTTTTTATATTTACAGTAACAACAGAATTCGAACAAAAGGCACTCTTAGTTAAGTATTTGCTTTTCTAATACCAGCCGATTAAGTGGAAGTGAAGCTTAGAAAGATTCACTGCTTTAATGCAGCTGAGTTTCGCCTTTGTATGTTTTTTTCATACTTATTTATTACTTATATATGTATAAATAATGCAGTAAATGAAGAAATATTGTTATTATTAATACTTATGTTCAATTTGGTAGCATAGAACAGCAAATAAAGACATTTCAGCAACACATATGAAGACAAGAGAAATACGTTATTGACATTTAATTTGCAAATGTAACACAGCAAAGAAACGTACGTTATTTAACATGTAAAAACCCCTCCTAAAGGAAAACCTTGAAATAAAAACTTGTAAGTGGTGTTGTTTGTCTAAGAATTTCTCTTGATTTTTACAGTTTACACTTTCTTCTTTAAAAGTTGGTTGACAGTTAAAAGCAGTAAGTAGGTACCTAATTTAGATAACTCCTGGAGAAATTGGCAGAATGGATGACTAGACAAAATCTAATATAGAAAATCTTGTGTTGTATATGTAAATGTAAAACCACACAAGGGGGACTATTTAGTGAGACGTATGAACATGTACAGGAAAAAATTTAAATAAACATGCAAGGGCGGAATACCATTCGTGTGTTGTACGCGAATTTAAAGCAGCTCCAAAACATTATTTATTCAGGTATGTGCTAGAAATTTCGAAAGTAGGTAAGTAATGTTCTATGTAGATATGTATAAGAATAATGCAGTACATAAAGATTTGAACTCGATTGAATTATATATTGTATTTACATACAATTACATTTGAAAGGATTCTGTAAAAATAGAAACAGGAACTTAAATTAAGGTAAGTCGAAATAAAAATGATAATATTGGAAAGATACGAGTTGAGTTATGAAATCATATAATTTACAGAAAAATGTAGCAGTGTAGCATAAAACCATTATAGCTTATGCAACAACCAAGCTGCCTAATTATTTGTAAGTTTGTATTGTTTATCCCTGTATTTCAAACTGCTTTTATTTGTATTGTAATGGTTTTGGCATGAGGGTTTAACATTGTACATATTATTATAGATATTAACGATACAAGTTTGATTATGAGTATCTTAAGGACACGAGTTTGATTGCCAAAAAAGGGGCGGTGAGCCGAGTTTTGTGGCAATCAAACAAGTCTCGTTAAGTGCCATAAGCATGCGAGTATTGTTCAATATTTTACCTTCATCAATAAATTCTGGTTTAATGTATTTCTTTATATAAAAGTAATATTCCTATCCATTACCGCACTGAGTGCGATAATATCCATTACCGCATTCAGTGCGGTAATGAAGCTCTTAACGATACTAAAACTAATTTGGTTAAGAGTCTATAACAATACCGATGAAGATAAAAATGATTAAAAATATTTCCATACAATAACAAAAATGAATTTATGTATTTTAAAATAAAATCAGAATTGTTAACACATGTAATAAAAAAACAGGAGGGGACTATAATATGATCTAAATATTATTTGAATTAATGAAAGGGGGTTAATATCAAATACTTATTTGTCAAGTCATTTAAAACACCAGGTATTAAAATCATTTGAATAAAATTATATAGTGTTGAAATGTAAAAATAAGCATAAATATTATTACTATGGAAAAATGTTGTTATATGGAGTTACGTAAAATAGTAGATTATGTTATTAGGAGTAAAAGTGATACTTTATGTGGCGAAGCTGAAGTTTATTTAGCCGAACGTTAGTGAGGCAAATAATTCAGCTAAGCCACATAAAGTCACTTTTACTCCGAATAACATATACTATTTTATCCGCAAACGTATTCAGGTTCATTAATATAAATTTTAAAAAAAGGGATGCATCGGCCGGGAATCTAACCCAGGCCACCCGCGTGACAGGCGAGCACTGTACCCCTGCGCCAACCTCTGTTGTTCAAATAACGCGCTACTGTAATGATATATGAACATACTGAATCACACGAGCTAATAGCACACGGCCAGAGCAGCTGTCACACCATAACCCACGGCGACAGATGCTCCGATCAGCTGCGTAAAGGTTTATTTAAATTAAAACTTTTTCGTACTCTTTTTGAAAATAAAAACCGGCTTACGATCTAAGTCTACAAATTAGCAAAATTTTAAGCCATCATACAATTTAATCGGTCCAATATCTTCGGAGGACATAGCGAACAAACATAGACAGAAAGAAAGAGAGCAACGATTTTGTGTGCTTAAGCAGATAAAGTGACACTTTTACCTTGTCAATAAAGACACATAAGTTGTCACTTTTGTGACGTTTGCGGATTAAATTAATTTTCAAAACATGTAATTTAATTTGTAAAATAGAAAATTTGGGGAAATAGACCCTTTTAAACAAGATTTTTATATCTAGTTTTGAGTATGGAAGGGTTTATATAACATAAAATCTACGAAAAGGAAAAAAGAAGAAATTTAAAGAATAATAAAAAATATGGAGAATCTACGAAGAATGAATCTGGTAGGATTAGAGTAACTTTTGCACATATTGACTATAAGGATGGTTATTGGAATTGGATATTAATAATAATAATAGTGTCTGCCAGAAACCAGAGCCAGTAGATATAGGAGAGTACCGCCACGTTCGCCATGTTTGTTCCTCTGTCATGTGCGTCACTTTGAGGTCTGTAACACAATTCCGTCAATGTGACATTTATTGGCAATCCGAAATTTTACTTAAAATTGGCAACACTGTGAGTCTATGTCAAATTCGAGATTAGCAGGTTGGGTTTTGTTTGTTATTTGATACAGACTGACGCAAAACATAACCTGCTAACCTCGAATTTGACATATGCTTACAGTCCTGCAAATTTCAAGTAAAATTTTGGACATAACTCAATTAGTTACTGCTGATGGGAACGAAAATGGCGGTACTCTCCTATATACACTGGCTCTGCCAGAAACTATAGCCCCTTTATTTACAAATAGAGGGGCTATACCAGAAACTAACAGCTGAGTTCCTCTATTAACGAATTCCCATAACAACCTACAGTAATTGATATTGAATCGAATAATGTAGCCTGGAACTCTGCATTGGGCATACTAAGCTCGGCAGGGGTTACTACGGTTTAGATTGTTTAGAATATTATGAAATTTAGCTTTAATTTTGAAATATAAAGTGCGAGAGTTTCAAAACGTGATTAAGTTGTCAAACTAAACCTAAATAAAATGGAATAGGGCGATCACAGCAAATTGTCCTCACACAAATTTTGCTTTAACTTAGTTGTTATTGTTGGCTTTTATAAATTTACTGAAAAAATATAGTAGTCGTAATTCTAGAAAAGAAATGTCATCAATTTTTCAAAGATACAGTTTTGCTTAGAAATGCCACAAGTTAATATTGTTGGTAAATCAAGAATAACTGCTAATGCAGACCTGTGCCGCTTTTCTTGCCGTAACTGTACAGAAAACATTGTGGTAAAATTTCTAAATAAAAGGCTTTGCAATTTCGAATCCAAAAAGTTTATTGCAGTATAAACAAACAGCGTCAGATTCGCCGTCACTAGCCATGTCATCGTTGTCTTCGCTGTCTGATGAATTGTTCTCCACGAAAAATTTCCTTTTCGCCTTTCGAACCAGTTTCTCTCGCTCTTTTTCAGCTTTTCTGACTGCTTCTTCCGTAAGTTCTAATATGTCGAGCGCAGCATTTAAATGCCCACTTTTACCTCGTGTTCTTTTCCTTTTTGGATCAGAGCAGGTAACGATGAAAGGTCTTCAATGATTTTCCTTACATTATATGTTGGTAAAGTAGAGGGGACAGCTTTCTACCAATCTAGAGCACTTTGCAACTCTTTTGCTGGTTGTTTCTCCAAGTTGACATTGTCCAAATCGGAACGATGTTCATAAGGTTTATTAGTGGTGAGAGATGAAGGAAACATGCAAACCTCAAAAACATTTCGATTGAAGGGAGCTATTCCAGTTTTGGCAAAAGCTTTCACGACATTTGCTGGTGTAGCGCTTTTCAAATAGATTCTTTTAAATAGACTAAATAATAACTTAAAATTCATAGTTTCCTATGATGGCATACTTAGCAGACCATATGCCATCATAGGAAATGCATAGGTATGCCATAAAAACATGATTATATAAAGCATGCCATGACTAGTTGTCATTTGGCGCCACCTCTTAATGTTATTCTCAACTTTCAATCAAGGTCTACCGCGATATTCAAATTAAAAACAAATACTGCTAATAGGTAGATTTGAAAATAATCATATTTCAATTAATTATATCCTCAAATTCATATTCCCGTAGTTTGAGTCAGTACTTTTTATATAAACATCTTCTTTCAAAGCTATTTAAAATGGTTAAAAAGTGGTTCATCTGTGGAAATCAAAACAAACAACTTTTTGTATTTCCAAGCGATATGCAGATTCGTACAAAATGGCTCAAAGCGATTTCAGGAGTGTGTGGTATTGTTAATTAATAATCAAACTAATTAAATTACCTTTATTTATAATATTTAATCATGTATTACAGATATTTCTAAACTTAAATAATACTCTGTGTTAACCATTTCGATGAGAATTTTGTAAAATTACTTGACCAAAAAAACTCGCTTGATTAAAAACGCTGCGCCAACTGTAACTGTAAGTAATACATAATTTCCATCACATTAATTAGAAGTACATTAAATACATTTTTTTTTTATTTTACCTAATTCTGAAATTAGTCAAGAACAAGATTAGGAAAAGTATTCAAAGGAAACCCAAGCTGAATTTATATCTTCAACCCAAATTGCAGATCTTCAGTATACTATTAAAATTTTAACTTTAAAACTAAAGCGAATTATTGGTAATTATTCAAAAAGTTTATTAAAAATAAAACAACTTGAGGAAGATATACAAAAACATCGGGTAAATTAAATGTTTTCCATAAAATATTCCAAGATGCTGACTATGGAGATAAAAAGCTGAATTTCTTGCAAATCATGTTCTTAATTATAGTAAAAAAAGCTCCTCGTTGGTCAGAAGTTTCTATTCGTATGTATACATTATTGAGATTTCGCTCTCTTAAAGGATATGAGCACTGCAGACACCATTTAACGAGTTTACCAGCAAAAACTACATTGTTACGTTATCTTGGTGACTGTAATGGTTCAGATGAATTAATTAAGCAACGTTTAATGGCTGAAGTAGCTCAATTAACATTACCAGCAGAAAGAATTTGCTCTTTAATTATTGACGATATTCCAATTAAGAAGAAAGTGCAGTATAGCAGATCTGAAGATCGCATCTATGGTCTGGATAATACTCAATCTAGAACCGTTGGCAATAAACCTCAAACAGCAAACAAAATATGTTGTTATGTTATACATGGATTGTCAACAAAATACATCATTCCAGCAGGATATTTTTTTCACTCTTCTTTGAGAATTAATTACTTTTACTCATCAACAATGAGAGTACCTAGTCTTCTTACTGATTGTGGCTTCCTTGTTCTAAGAATTGTTACAGATAATTTTTCCTTAAATGTATCTTTATTTCGAAAATTTTGTGGTGAAAATCTAAATACTACATTGAACATAATTTCCTAAAACCTATACCTTTATTTTTACGCTTTCCTAGATCATGCTTTCAAGCCTGTTCGCTACTTAATAAAAAACAGTTATACCCATCAAAGTTCGAAAAATGAATGTTTTACGTGTTATTCAGATCTTTTCACCCGCCGTCACTGTTTCTTTTCAGTTTTTAAAAGAAGTAGGACACGTTGAATTTCAAAATGTCAACAGTACTGTGAAGCAGTGGCGTAACTACGGGGGGTGATATGGGTGTCGGAACACCCCCCAGAGGCTTTAGGAATAACTAAAATTCGCCTTAAACAAAAAATCTAAAATTAGATTTTAGTAATGTATAATTGAATATCAATTATTACATTCGGAATTCGGACTCGACCATTTTTAAAATCAGATCTCAACGAATTATACCGGAAATGCCAAAATGCACAAAATCTTCCATATAAGACAGCAATGGATGCGCTAGCTACGTGCAATAAGCAGGGCCGTAACTAGGTATAGGCCGAGAAGGCCTCCGTTTACAGGCGCAAGCGGCAAGGGGCGCCAAAATGGCACTGAAAAAAATCTTTCGCACTAATAAAAAACCTATTAACAAGTGGCCAATTTTACAAATAAACTACTTTGTAATATTAACGATTTTAGTCCAAATAATGCGAATTGCGCCCAATCTGCTCGATACACTACATTACCTTGTTTAATTTTCAAAGGAAATGTTGTATGTCTACTAGATTGTAACAGCATTTACTTTATAGTTCTCACATATATCAATCAAAACATTAGAATTATTAGCATGTTAGCCCACCGCATAGGTGGCCTTGTTCTAATAATAAAAATGTTTCCATTTTTAAAACAATGTAATACAACAGTGGCGATAAACTAACTTAAATTTTTAACAACTGTTGGAGCGGATCCACTGATATTACATATACATCCACTGCTTTGGGCTCATCGATGATACAGTTGTCTATTGCAACAATCAGCAGAACACCACAGACCGATTTTGAGAGCTTAATTGTTCCACTACTATGGTATTTTTCACTACAATCACTATCCCGGTAGAATTTGTTCAATTTAAAATACTTCTGCGACTCTACACGATGGTAGCTGTTATATAAAAAAATAATTGTCGAAATTGGCCTGATGCAAGGCTTGTACTACGTGCCGACAGAAAAAGCTTATCGTTTTAAATACAGATTGCGGCAGGCCACTAGGACCATAACAAAAGCAAGGGGTCTTTACATGTAGCCGTAATTGTATTGTATTTAAAAAATTAAAAAATCGAATATATACCTTGTATTTATAATGATCTTAACGACCTACCGCTATCTTACATTGATTGATCGTTTGTAAAATACCACGACGGCCACATGCATATTCTCCTTGCTTTTCCAATGATCCAAGTAGCCTACTGCATTCTGTATATTGATTATTACAAAACAGTGACAGTGTGGCTGCATGTACAAAACCTTATTCTACGTTTATATGTCACTACGCATAATATGTAATTATTTGCTTATATTGTAACGGGTGTTCATAAACAGTCGTCATCCCAGTAGGTTTTGACTTCAAAAACGTATGTCTATTATAATTGAGAAAAACTGCGCTATGACAGTACTCAATGACGTTCCATTGTGTTGCACGAATTAATCAAAGATATAAAATTTTGTTTTTCAAAGCAACTGGGATGACGACTATTTATGAACACCCGTTAGTATTTTAACATAACGACATGTCTTGATTAACTTTCGAGAGCACCACATAGGTGGTCTTATTCTAATTTAAATAATTTTTGCATTTTGAAAATAAAAGTTGCAAAAGAAAATGTTTTCATCGTCTGTAGTACAAAAAGCGCGCTACAAGAAAAACAACTTTTGCTAGATCGAACTATGGAAGTCTTCAAAATTCTCTATAAAATAGATAAAAATAGTATATTATATAACAAGTGTTATAAACGTCACTTTAGTCAAGAGCATTTGTAGGCACTAGCGGCGCGTAGCGCAGCCAGTGTTTAATAAACGAGTGTCTAGACGAATTTATATTAATGTGTTATATACTATACTTTTTTCTACGGCCACGAATTTAGACAATTTTATTAAGACTTTGAATTTTATGTTAGGTTAAATTATGCTTGACAAACGTCAAAGTTGACTGTTGAAAACTAACTTGATTTTAGTTTTGGCTGTGGCTAATAAAGCAAATGCTGTTTGAACCTAACTCCCCCCCATCCTTAACTAAAACGTCGTTGCCAACTTCGGCCCGTGACTAAATGATCTTTAGTCACTGGTTATGAAGGCATGTTTACAAAGTCACTTAGCGACGTGTATGTTAGTATGTTAAATGCCATTTTAGTTACAGGAGCAAAAAAATACCTTAATGCTGCTAATAATACAGAAACACTTAGTAAAGCGAATTACATAAATTTTGAAATTTAAAAAAGACATTGCAGCCAGTGGGATTTGAACCCGTGTTCACTGATACATGCATATGCTTATCGTTGCGCTATAAATGACGCAGTGGCGTTCCGATTTTGAGTACACCATATTATGTTGATATATAGGAATTTGTAAAATGTTCTACAGGCTACATAATAATATGTGCTTTTTTAAATTAGAATTGTGTTTTCTAATCTTGTTTTCTGTTCTCATTTTATTTGTGTTATATTTTGTTCTCTATTTTTAAAATGTATGAATAAAAATGTTGGATTTGTTTTGAACACCTACTTGTTTGTCTGAACCCATTAAATAATATATCCGGAGAATAATGTAGAAGTTACATAACGTCATTATTATTTTTTGTCACATATATCGTTGTTGTACTGAAGAGCGAAAAAATGTTGCCTTGCCTACAATAAAAGTTGGCCTAGTTACGGCCCTGGCAATAAGGACATGTTTCCAAACATTCAAGTTTCTGGAAATCCTTGCAACTATTCCTTTGTCAACTGCAACAGCTGAAAGATCTTTCTCCACCTTAAATAGAATTAAGACTTACCTCCGAAATACAACATCGCAATATAGGCTGAATGGATTGGCAATGCTCTCCATTCACAGAGAACTGCAGGTGAACGTAGATGAAATTAATTATAAACGAGTTCGCAAAAAAAAACAATAAAACTTGAATTACTACTATAAATTGTATTGCAATTGTAATGATTTTATTGTTTATAAATAAACAGTATAGTTGCTTTCATTTCTATAGGACTTGCAGATTTAACTAATTTTTTACAGCCAAAATGACATTTAACATTTTTATAGGTTAGAGTTAGTGCAAGGACGGGCATTCTCTTGCAATTTTGTTTTATTTAGCAAATAATTATTTCCGACTTCTTTTGGTTTATAAGCAAATAATAAGCACAAAATAAAGTCTAAAATGTAACTAGGTGGTCTATACTGCTAAGAAGTTAAATCAAGGCCTACCGCAAGTCCTGTAGAAATGAAATCAACTATACTTTATGGTACGCTCAATTTGTTTTAAATTCTTCTTGTAAGGTTGATCAGGATCACTCTCCCACAACACCCCCCAGAGCAAAATCTTAGTTACGCCACTGCTGTGAAGTATTTGGAAAACATACGTAACTTTTTCCAGATAAATAATGTGCCTAACAGAACACAATATCTGCAAAAATTAGATAGTAGTACTGCACCGTTTGTTCATGTTTCTGATGAAAGACTATTGGTTGGACGTAACACTTCAGAATTCTTCTGCAGCTGTTGGTTTGCAAGGTTTATCCAACGAAACAGCTCACGTCTTGAAATTCACTGCTAAAATCACATCATTATGTATACAATTTATTTTTACTTCTGCTGATTTTTACTATGTATTAACACGTTCATTTAGTTCGGATGCAGTGGAGGCAATTATTTCACACGTGAGATTGAGAGGTGGATCAAATGACACAACAGATGATCGAACTGGTGAGTATGCTCTTCGTCAGATATTACGCTGTGGTATTTTGAAGGCTTTGCCTTTCTCAAATATTGCACATGACAGTAATTTCACCAGATTTGCAACATTTGCAACTACATCAATCATAACAGAAAACGAAGATGTTGAATTACCTGCACTTTTAACATATAAAATTCAGAAATTATATAACCAATTTATTCCTGGCAGTGGCATATCTGCCGCTTCAGCTTTTGTAGCAGGTTACATTATACAAAAATTGGGCGATAAATTTCGCTGCAATACATTTCTTGAGCCAGTTCTTTCTTTTTCAATTCCTGGACCATTCTTATGGTTGATTAGCCTTCGAGATCGTGGAGGCTTAAATTATCCAAATTCCATTTTTGTGAAAATGATACAACATTTAGCAACCCTTGTAACTGAATTATTGCCTTTTATAAAATGTAAGAAAACTTGTGATCAGATGATCAACATTCTGTATCCACATCTTCGCCAAAATCCAATATTTAAATGTATAAAACCTAAAGATATTGTGTGCAAAATCATTATTAAATGTGTTGTAAAACCCATTATGGATAATATTCGTAGAGAAACAACAGATCTGTTATAGAAAAAATCTTTACATTATAAGACAACCAGTAGAAAGGTACTAAAGTTGTAATTTTTGTTATTAAAATTTTCCCCGCACGGGACCGAAAGGAATGGAAGAAGTGGATAATGGAAACGGGTAGTATGTAACCAAATTCGACGCCCTAAAGGGCAAACGGATATAAGAAGAAGAAAATTGTTCCCAAGTTTCATGATGTTACATTTTCTGCTACGCATCACAGAAAACATAATATAATAAATACACTTGTATGTCGCACATTTATTTTAAAACCGTTTATAACCTAAAAAATATATTTAGTAAAGACAACAACCAGAACCAGATTGTCAAAAGAATATTTCACAACAATGAAAATGACACATATGGAATAGCCATGTATATTATATAGCATTGCTATGTATATTTTAGTTAGCCACTAAAGGAAGCAAGCTAGTTTTACGTTCCATCACTGATAGTATGGTTGTGCATAAAATATAACTTAAAAAATACCTGTTTGTGTGACAGTTAAACAATAAGTTAATCCATGCAAAGTGCATTCATTTAGATAACGTATAATGAATACAATTTCACATAAAATTCAACCGATCGCATCAATTTCACATAAAACACTGGCAACACATATTACATGTATGTTGCTATTCAAAAACGTCCGCTAAAATGAATGCATTTGATATTTGAGCTAGTGTGCCATCATAGGCTACTTTCCTCTAATGTTTCGTAACTTCTTAGACTTATCTGAAAGTAGCAATATCAAAATGCTGCCTGATTGGGGAGGGTCCAGTCAATGTCCTGCCCCGTCCGAAAGCGGCTGCAGGTGCAGCATACCAAGTACAAATTAACCTGCCTTTGTACCATTAGTGCTTGAGGTGTGGCCTTTAAAACTTTCCACTACAAAAAAGGTATCCCATGTATCTCTGATACAAAGATATAAATGTATCTCTGCTCAGAGACACTGCCTAACTCTGACTGTTACTAATTAAATATGTAGGTACTTAAAAAGTTACAATTTTAGTATTTTACGAGAATGGTTTGTATTTTTTTTACAAAATAAAAAATTATTTTATCTTTAGCTATTATTTAATTACTAGTTTAGATATATCAACATCTTTGCCCCTAAGCTAGATTTTGTTTTTGACAAAAGTATTTTACTCTCAACCACATATGTAATAAGATCATTAATGACTTTTAAAAAGTTGGAAAATGAGCTATTCCCAACTTGTAACTTTCCAACCGGTCGGAAATGTGATTGCCGTCGCAGCGGTTGAAAATTAATCAATTGCCGACCGCTGTCTAGGTAGGGACACTGGAAATCTCGTTCATCCATTCATGCGCTTCACAACCTGTCGTATCATAATATAATAATTTTTCCAATTATTGTTTAGAATAACGTGGTTGCGAATAAAATAGTATACATACTACGGTGAAAAGTTTCATTCGTGTCTCGAGATAAAGTTGACCTCGACGCTACGCGTCTCGGTTAACTACTTAATCTCTCGACAGGAATGAAACACTTTCCACCTCGGTATGTAATATACTATTTCCGTCGACTTACCTACCTATAAAATGTGATTTTACGGACGCATTTACGTACGAAAACTGTCACTTTTTTGGACACCATTAATTTTTCGTCCGCAAACACTTTTCGTCTGCAAATGCTTTTCGTCCGCAAACACTTTACGGCCACAAACGCTTGTCGTCCGCAAACAGTTTTCGTCCGCAAACGCTTTTTGTCCGCAACAACTCTTATAATTCGGACTCCCCTTTATTTTTTTTTTCAAATTATGACGCTGACGGAAAAATTTAATATGCACCCCGGACGAAAATTGCTTTTGATGGCCTTGCCTGATTGTTTGCCTCGGCCAGCAATTTCAGGCATCGTCCATAAAAAGCCAGTTTTTCGGCCTAGATACATAAATAACTATTTGCTTACAGTTCCACATTTACAAATCATTATAACATCTCTCCTATATAATAAGACCGCATGTATTATATATTCAATAAGGTAAATGTAACATCTCTACCAAATTCCTTGCTTGTACTAATTTTTTCAAGGTTCGTGTAGTTTTTGGCTTCATTTTCCTGCACTATCTGAGCCCTACTACCTTTCCCAACAGCTTATTTATGTGAGGTAGCTTTTTTTTTTGTTTTCTGATTATAAAATACAGGAATTAGTCCAAGAGCCAGCAACGGATTTCTTACAGTATTTTTAACAAGTCTGTAACTGTTATGGAAGGTCCATTTGCATATACTGGGAAGGAAACCCAAAGTCTGGCAAGCCTGCTGTGGTGGTTTTAGCCCCCTTCCGTCCTTGAAAAGCGGAAAAAAATAATGTGTCAAAACTGACACAAAACCTAGGAATAATATGTTGGTAACACTGTAAGTCTATGTCAAATTCGAGGTTAGCAGGTTAGATTGTGCGTCAGTCTGTGTCAAAACTGACGGAAAACCTAACCTGGTAACCTCGAATATGACAGACTTACAGTGCCACCAACTTATTATTCACACTTTTGAATGTCCACAGCCCGCTGAGGATCAGTTTTTTGGATCTCTCGATATTTTACAGTAAATGGTTAAGTTTATTATGCAACTTTATGAGAATCTGGGGTAAACTTACCACCCGCGAAAGCGAACCGTACTGTACACTGAGCATTATTTATTGTGTAGAGAATTGCACCCCATGTGTGTGCCACTCTATTCATACGCAACACATTTTATATTTTGTAATTATACTGCATTTAACCATTTCAGTATATCAAGCTTGTACATGGCTTGCAGAACCGCCACGCTTAACTAATAATAATTTATATAATGCTTCAACATTACTTTAATTAAACAACTTAAACCTGGATTGGATTTTTAATATAGTTTTCTCGCCTAGTATAATCCTGCTTTTTTTTTATTAAAGAACATACTAGTTTTGAGTGTAGCATTCAGTTCTTGTCAGGATTACTGTAATCTATTAAACCTCCACTGCAGCTACTTAGACCTCCGTCAGCAACGAGTGAGTAGTGTAAGAGATTAAACTCTAGAAAATCCGGCGCCCGGGATTTAAACGCATAAGTGGTCATGGAAGAAGCAGCCCTTTGATAAGTAAACTGAGTCGCAATCTATCTGAAGAGCTTAATATATGCGAACGGTGTGCTATTAGTGGCGGAAAACGAGAACAGTCTACAAAAATCCGTAAACATATGGAGCTAGAAAGTAAAGAAAATAGGGATGCCGATAAATTTGGAAAAGATAAAAGTAATGGAGAACTTTGGCAAACAACTATAAATTAAATGTGGCGCAGGAGAAGTTCTAGAGCAGGTAACAACCTACGAATATCTGAGATCATAAGCAAAGATGGAAAAATACCCCCAGGATATATAGAACCACCCAAAATACAACCGAATTAATAGCTCAGTTCTAGGAAAAAACAAGATAGAGAGAAAAACCAAAATGAGAGTCTACAACACAGTAGTGGTCCCTGTACAAATATTTATGGGAGAGAAACTTGACCCACAAATAATAAACATAAGAAAAAGCTGTGCAACGAAAATGAAATACTTAAGAAAGATGTTGGAGATAACGAAGAGTGACAGATGAAGAAACAAATACATGAAAAGCTAGAATAATGAACCAGAGTCCTAGTAAGCGCGTTAAACAGTAGTGGCAGTCCCGCGTATAAAATGTGTGAAATGTTAAGTTTAAACGAGAATTAAAGACAGTAAAGGGTGGAGTTATTGAGTGAACTTAGCAAAAGTTTTAACGCCGGAGTTTACACTTTGAAGTATACCCCATTTTATTCACACTTTGTTTAATTTTTAGATAGCCAATTTTAAAGTAGGAAAGGCGGTCAATTTTTTTTCTAATCATTTATATTTTGTCTGTCTACTGACAGAGACTTTTTTAAATTTTGACAAAATAACTTTTCAGCATTAAAAAACGTATAACTCTATTTTACTTTAAAATTTTCAAATATTTGCAAAAATACGAATATCGAAAAAATCTCCACGTCAATAGATAGCTAAAAACTACTCTATTTCAAACGTCACATGACATTTTTTCTAAAATGTAAATTGTTTCGGCAATAATAAAACTAAGATTTTAGAAAAATCGATATAATTTAGCAGTGTAGTGTAGTAGGCAACACAAATAACAATAGTAAAATTTAAAAAAATCGACGTTGCAACTGACACGTCTCATTAATTTAATTATTTTCATTTAAAAGCGGTTTGTACAAAAAATGAGATTTTGGGACTCATAAGATTGCGGGACTCCGCTGACGCGTCGTCCTAAAAACATGAATCTTTTGTACTTTGAAACAAATAACTATATGCAACATACTTACTACACTTTAGGGCAAGTTACAACCTCGGATTAAAATAAATGTTGTTTAAAATATTCGTTTTTCAATTTTTCCTAAATCTGAGCCTGTACAACGGGCCTTAGTCTATTCGAGTGATTTGATCAAATCTAGAAATACAGCAAAGCCGGGCTCCATAGCTCAGTGGTAAGCATTCTGGCTACTGATCTAAGGGTCGAGAGTTAGATCCCCGATCCCGGTGAGGTTTTTAAAAATAAAAAAATGCGGATGAAAACCTCTACAGAATGCCATCATTCTGAAGTGATGTAAAGCCGTGGGCCCCATGTTACTACGATGTTTAGCATGTAAAAGATCCCTTGCTAGGGTTGGAATTTCTCAGTCTCGGCAAAATTCTAAGTAGGACTAAGGTACCATCGCGGACAAAAAAATGGAAACATCATTGTTTTCCTAGTGTAAATGGGTATATTACCTAAGTTAAATCAACATTGCTGATATATTGTTTAATGCAGTTGTCAGTTGTTGTCAAAAGTAAAAAGTCAAAAAATATAACCTAATATTATGTAAACCCCTAATAACACTGTGTAAAATTATAAAAAAGCGTTAACTTGATTAACGCTGGTGTTTCAATTTTTTTGGCCGCGGTGGTACGTGGTACTCTGCATGCACAGACCTTGTTCATGGGGTTGGCAAAAAAGGCCTATGAAGGCCTACTTGCTAGACTCGCTAGAGTCTCCCCAAAAATACTACTACTACTACTACTACAAATACAGCAAGATGTTTGAAACCCATCATACCATTAATAAAGTATTATTTATTATACGAGACAGTAAATAGCAATTAGTGTATGTATGTGTACTTTTACTAAGTAAATATGATATGCCCTAATTACTAATTAATGTACATACATACTGGTATCTATTTTATAATACGAATATTTATTGCTAGTTTAGTCATTTCCGATCGTTAGACTATTTAAAAACTAATTAAATATTCATTTAGACAAGAAAATATGTAACTACATATTGGAAATACATAAATGAATTGTATAAGAGTCGGAAGGCAATGCAATATCTAAAATGTGTAACAAAATTCCAACGCAAACGATTTGGTATTTAGTACCAAGAAACATTTTAATCCGCTTAACTTTCCAGTTCTTAATCTTTCTCGAGTCTCGAGTCATACACAAACAATTACTCTTATTTTTAGTAGTTATGCAACTTTGCATACATCAAATAGAATTTTATTTTAAGGAAATGCCAGTCTTAACCAATGCAAAGTGATAGCTTTAGGGACGAAAACGCAAAATTTCCGTGAAAGATCGGGCGCGAACTGTAAGGTAAGAGCGAGAGCACGAAGGTCACCGCTGAAGGCGCACTACCAGTCTATACTTGAGCCAAGTTACGAAGGCGAGCGATGTAAACAAAGATTCTGACAGTTCTCGGTGCACGCTAAACCAGTTTCACACGGTGCGCATTTTACGTAAACTTTCGTTGCATGTTGCTGTAACGGCAATAACAAACGCTGTACGTGTTACTATTCTTTTCTTGATAAATTTGTAGTCCTAAAAAGAACAGTTTTCTTTATATATGCAGCTTTCCGGAAATTCCCTCTCGTTGATAGACGTTTCAGATTGAATTCCTGCAAAGTAGTTAATTTATAAATATGTACACTAATTACTAGTAAGCATCAAATAAATATTAGCATTCAACAATAGTTACTTTCCATTTAACAATTTAATATGACACATAAATATTTTGCAGTAATTAGTGACTTCTGCAAATAAACATTAAATGTGATATTAAATAGTCATTAATAGTATTTTTCTAATTCTGTATCGAAAACTCTTACTTTCGAGCATTCATTTGTTAGGAAAAGTAGTGGAGAAAATTGCAAAAAATGCTGAAAAGCAACAGTTTTCGAAACCAAATAAGTAAAATAACTATTGCGGCATTGAACTTACTTAGTTACGACGTGTCTTCGTCTTCATCATCTGAGAAGTCCCCATTAACATTAATCACCAACCAGAAATCGTCAAAACTTATGCGTTTGCAAAGTCACACTATTGTTGGGTGACTTTGCACACGATTCTAAAGTAGCGAATAGCTAGAAATTGGATACACCATTTTCGGCAAACAACTCGTTGTAAATTATATTTGAGGCATTGAACCAGAATTTGCAGAAATTGCTCGAAATCGTAATATTTTCTTTGGAAATCGGGACAATATTTCGTTGCGGACAGCTACCTCCAAATCGGTACAATCCCGAAAAAGCGGGACGTATGGCAACCCTAATCACGACGAAGTTAAGCGAACTTCCGAAGGAAATTCAACCAAAGAATCCACCTCACGAACGAGATAAAGGTCTGGTATAGATCCAATGATATCAATAAGATAAACGTTTACGTACTGTCAGCATATCAAGTTGCCAGTAATTATTTATAAGAAGGCGCAGAAGAATATGAGAAGCTGCTTGATGCAGTATTTAAGCGGTGTCATTTATTTGACCCGTCGATTTTTATTTCTAGTTGTGCGTTTTTTCAAATAGAATCTGTATTGAGGTGGAAAGAAGCCCTTTATTGGTGGCGGGTTTAATTAGAATATAAATCATTAAATAGAGCTAATCACCACAGTGCTCAGGGTATTTTTATTGTGTAAAACTTTGCCTGTCAGTATTTTAGGCTAATCAAAATTAAATGTATTTATTATACTTTAATAAAATGGTTAATTGCCACTTTCTATATTTTATCGAATTGCAATAATATTCTGGGATAGCTTCGACAAGAACATAAAACTACTCACTCAGGTTGGGTTCAAATCTGAGTTTTATTTAAAATTTTGTTTAGAATATTTGACTCAGCGTAGCTCATATACGCAATTTATTTTAGTACCACAATCTAGTAGATTCGGTTACTCATAACTTCACAAACTTGACATTTACTACAAAAAGTTGGTAGTGCATGTACCGTGTGTTTTAAGATTCAAAAGTAAAAGTCTGCAAACGACGCTAGTTGTCTTTTGTTCTTGGCTTCCTATAATGGCTTCAAATTCTGGAAAAACCGCAATTTCTACTGACGCCACTCAATTTATTCAAGCTGAGACGAATCTGGACGCTTGGAAACACGATGATTCTCCACCGCAAAGTGTATTCTTGGAGATTACTAGCTTTCCCGGCTCCCAAACAATCAAAACATGCCAACTTTTACCTTTCAAATCTAACCGATTTTTTCTTCGGAGCTAGTGCAAGGTGACGCTGAGGTCGCTTTCCTGGCCCCAAATGTCGTTCCGGGATGCTCGTACACACCTCCCTGACCTGTTTGACTGGAGACCCTTGGCTTCTGCAGCTCAACTGGATGGGTGTCGAAGTTTGAAATTCTCAGGTGTGCGCTGCCGTTGTTCAGCCGAAGTCGGTTTGCACAAATTTATAATTTTATCACTAAGAAACTTTCAATAACGCTTCCACAGATGCCTGGTAACTGGTATAAATAAATGGTATACTTTTTTAATTTGGTAAATACTTTTTATTGTATAAAAACATTAAATTCAATGGAGCACAATTGGCCCAAATTTGTCAATTTTCAGCAATTATTCTTATCATTTAACAAAACAGCATCACGTTGCTTGGTAACCGCGATCTGTAATTGTTTATAGGAAATTAGTTTTAGTTACAATTTTACATTAAGGAATAAAATTTGATAACTTGTTTCTTAAATCTAAAAATTGTCTTTATTTCTTATATCTAAAAATTGTTCTTTCTCGTCACACTTAAATCGTTTTAATAATCACTGCTATGCTTTGAAACACTTAGTTTTTAACATGCACTGGCATTTCAGTTCAATTTTAAACACGTCACTGGATTTTCTTCAATTCAGTTGCCCTCGTTATTTATTGCTCTTTGCGAATTCTATCTTATCTTTATTCGATTTCCATCTACGTTTCAGATTGCTTGTTTTCCATTGACCTGTCCGTTTAGTACTAGAAGTCTTTCAGTTTGTAAAGTACACCGTGTCATAGATGCTCAGAACGCTATAAACGTCCGGACAAGTCCATTACGTTCAAAAAGGTGATTTCCGCTGTTGTATTCAGTTCATTGCCGTTCGTCGTGTCATTTTGTTTTCTCGTGTGTTTATCAAAGCTTAACTCTACTTTTTACTTCTTTTCGCTTTTTAAAACAGTACTTTTTAGAACTAAACAGCTAGGATTGGGATTATTTTCATGTACGTAAAAATTTTCGGGTACAGCATGAATTTGAGGTTACGATTACCGTATACGCCTCGAGTAAACGCATATGATACGCCACTGATACCGGCTATCGGCGCATAACTGTAGCCACGCCTATGTACTTTTTGCTTTGACACCACTCTAACTCTACGCTCATTCATTATGCATGTAACCAACCTTCTGTATTATTTACTTTCATTTGATCTGGCTTCAATTATGCTCAAACCAATTATATTACTTATTTTATATTAGCCATCTTAAATCTTTCTTTTACTCAAAGTTTAAATTCAATCCCGCTTGAAGTCGCTTTCCTAGCCCCAAATGTCGTTTCGGGATGCTCGTACACACCTTCCTGACCTGTTTGACTGGAGACCCCTGGCTTCTGCAGCTCAACTGGATGGGTGTCGAAGTTTGAAATTCTCAGATGTCCGCTCCCGTTGTTCAGCCGAAGTCGGTTTGCACAAATTTATAATTTTATCACTAAGAAACTTTCAATAAAGCTTCCACAGATGCCTGATAACTGGTATAAATAAATGGTATACTTTTTTTAATTTGGTAAATACTTTTTATTGTAAAAAACATTAAATTCAATGGAGCACAATTTGCTCAAATTTGTCAATTTTCCGGAATTGTTCTTATCATTTGACAAAACAGCATCACGTTGCTTGGTAACCGCGATCTGTAATTGTTTATAGAAAATTAGTTTTAGTTACAATTTTACATTAAGGAATAAAATTTGATAACTTGTTTCTTAAATCTAAAAATTGTCTTTATTTCTTATATCTAAAAATTGTTCTTTCTCGTCACACTTAAATCGTTTTAATAATCACTGCTATGCTTTAAAACACTTAGTTTTTAACATGCACGTAACCAACGTTTTGTATTATTTACTTTCATTTGGTCTGGCTTTCATTTGGTCTGACTTCAATTATACTCAAACCTATTATATTACTTATTTTGTATTAGTCATCTTAAATCTTTCTTTTACTCAAACTTCAAATTCAATCCCCCTGAAATCTGCTTTGCTTATGCTTGCCTTTATCCCTCTAATTATGCTTCTTGCATCTCATTACCAATGCATTTAATAACTACTACTACTTTTTAGATTGCAATGAAATACAATATTTCAACTCTGTGCTTTAATTGACTTTGTTCAATATTTCTTTCGGCATACAGAGCTAAATTGTGAGCTTAAAACCATCTCAATATATACAGGGTGACTTGTGTTGTAGGGGGTATAACGTCATCGATGTTCTTTTTAAATAGCAACCCCCTTTTTTATTACGGAGTATGAAAGAACCCATTTTTTTACTTACACTAAGTTGATTTTTGAGTATAGGTTACATGACCAAAAATTAAGAAAAAAAATTAAAGATTGCAAAATACTAAATTTCATTTTAGGAAATATGATTTTACGTGTTTATCAATGACCGCAATCAATAAGAAACATGTCGGTTGTCTTGGCTACTGTCAAGTAGACAACGTTGCACAATTTTAACATTTAACTTAGTTGTTTTTGAAATTATCATTGAATGAAAATTAGTATTTTGCAATTAATTTGTTTTTAAATTTTTGGTCATGCGACCTATACTCAAAAATCAACTTAGCATAAGTAAAAAAATGTATTCTCTCATATTGCGTAATAAAGAAATGAGGTTGCCATTTAAACAACAAACATCGATGACGTCATACCTCCTACGCGGGTCGCCCTGTATGTATAGCTTTTATTTGAAAAAAAAATGCGCAAATAAAAATATAAATCGACCGGTCACAGCATTTTTCCCAAAAGTTATTCCATGAATTTTTAACGAATTTATCCACTACTTTACGAAAGCACTGCATAGTATTTCTTGTTATAAGTAAAATGGAAGTATTCCTACAGTAACGTGGTTTTTGATTTAACGGGATATTTCACACAACTTAAAATTTTCAATAAAACATCCGTCATATGTCTCCATTTTCGGATAGAGAATTTAATTGTGAATTTACAAACATATAGTTTCATACATTTATTGAGTTTGTCTATCAAGATATTAAAAAACGAAGCTATTAACTACTTTGCATTAAAAACGTAAATCGTGAAAACAACAACGAAATGAATGAGTTACAGCCATTTTAAACGTAAGCTGATTGCACAAACTTTAAATTGCATTATTTGAGAGGCACAATTATTGTTCACTATCATGATTTGGTGCGACGGCAACAATTTATCGATATTGACCGATGCAGTGGTAAAAAAGATCAATAAATGTACAAAACTAGATAGTTTTGAATTCGAAATCAAATAATCTATCCGAATACTGAAAGCTATACAAGTTCTACTTAAAAGTATTAAGTTATGTGCAACTTTCGGTTAGACCGGAAGTCATATTACAATGGAGATACTTTCATTTTAATTAGAATAACTAATATAATATATATACTGGAATGAATGGTTGCACCACTCTACATTTAAATCCTATATTTATTTACTTTAATATTATGTAATGCAATTTGAGACTCACCCTTAATAGGGTATGGGTCGTTAATCTAGTTATCTGTTCTTTGATATTCTAATTTTATATGAATTTTAATCTATTGACTGCTACTAAATGTCAGTTTGACTTTAAACAACTATCAAACAATAATCCAATTAAAATGACAAATATTCTTTCTACTCACAAATCAAAGACTCAATTCACTAAAGTAAGTACTGTGTTATATTTATTTCAAGTGTTTAATTGTCATTTATTCAATACGCTTCTATAGGACTAATTAAAAACCAACCTGGTTTTCTCTTATTTCACTGTTATTCACATTTAACACGACTACTCCTGACGTTCACAGCTAAGCTCATTAACAGCCGAACCTCGATACTCCTCCAACCAACTCGAACACCTCCAAACCCCAGGCTCCTGCACGTTACCGTCAATCGAACAGCCTCCTGGTAAGTTTCCACTAACAGATGGTATCCAAAGTAATTTTCCATTGTCCTCCGCTCCTACTTTGTAGTAGCCAACCCAAATCAATCAGCTACACTGGCAAGTCGCTTCAAATGATTGATCCGTCCTCCGTATAATCACCAAATCCAGTAATTAGTATAACTTATTCCTTGTATGTAGTAAATCATCCAATTCTAATTAAATATTATTTTATTCTTCTTACTTGCATCTAATTAAACCATATTCCATTATATTTTCAATGACTGCACACTTGTATCATTTCATAATTATATTTTCACTTAATTTCACCTCGCAGATTTGTTAAAAATCTTTTTATTTGTATTCAACCAAATTATTTATACAAATAAGTCTAAATTTCCAGTTTTTATTAATACAAAATTATTTTTTCCAAAAATATGTCTACATTTTATGAGTTTGTTATTATCACTATTTTAAACAAATTTTAAAATTATGCTAGTGCTAAATGTTTTGAGTTTTACCTACTACATGCTATATTCTAGTAGTAAGCATATTTGTCACATGATAACATTATCTTATCTTTCATATTAACTTTCACCACCCTGCTTGAATACTCAATTGCTGTAACTTAACAAAATTAATTATAAATTGTCTCAAATTTAATTTCTATTAAGTACTCAATTCAACTTAACCAACAATTTTATTCAAAATTTTCTAAATTTGATTGTATTAATCTTCCAAATTTATTTCTTTTAATTTTTATTTAATAAGTGACTTATGTGTATCATAATAATACTAAATTTTAATAGAAATAGAAATCATTTTCGCTTTAATACTATTTACCAGTTTACAGGAAAACGACAAAAACCTAATTTTAACTCCCTTATTTAGTAGGTTATAACTCAGACGTGAGGAATTTAAAGGAAAAAGTTTAAACGGATTTTTAATATTGTTGGAACAACCTGTATATTTAGATACCTTTGTAGTGATTGTATATTATAATGCATAAGAATGTTGTTATATTTTTATTAACGCCATGTTTTTTAATTACCTACCTACTCTCTACTGATTCTTATTTTTATTTTCATGTAAAAAATTGTATAAATAAAGTTATTACTTATAATATTCTTTATTTTTGACTTTAAACAATTCAATGCGGAAGGTAAAACCTTTATTTCATTAGGTTTCTGCAGGTACCAAATAGCTAAACAGCGGACAAATAAACATTTTATTATCAATCTGGTAGATTACTATATTTTAGTTCCGCAATTGGTAGACCTGCATTTCTAAGCGTTGGCCACAATGGTTAGGATGCAAGAAATTTGACCAACGAGCAATTATCCGTTCGGGCATACATATTAATAGCGACTTAAATTTCAAGATTACCTTCCCTAACATTCGATTTGTTGCTAGACCGTTAATTGTATTAGTTGCTTCTTCAAGGTTTTCTATGTAAGTAGAACTGATTTATAGAAAGTTCCTAAAGCGACATAACCAACTTGACCTAATTGAATTTCACTTAACGTTGTATTTAAATATTGCATTATAAACCCGGACTCTTTATTTTTATTTTCAGAATGGACGTGAAGCAGGAATTACTTGATAATAATCTGTGTAGTGCAATGACCAACAGCTTAGACGAATCTCAGATGAAATTCGAAGAAAGTAAAGTAGTTGCGAACTTAAATGTACAAGACATCATTAAAGATGCTATCGACAACAAAGTTTATTACGAATTGAATATTAAACAGGAAGAACTTGATGTAAAAGATGAATTGCGTGCTACATGTGCAGCAAGTGAAAATATGTTAAACAAATTGTTAGTTTGCACGGTCTGCAGATGTGAAGCAGAAGTCAAAAGTAATTTCTCGAAACATATGGCGACTCGTGCAAAACAGTTTCACTTATGCTCCACTTGTGAATACAAAGCAACACAGGAAAGTAGTTCAATTAGGCATATGGGGACACATACGGCCGAAAAACCTTATTCATGTTCCATTTGCGAGTATAAAACAGCAGACAATCGTTTATTAGTGACACACATGAAGACACATACAGGTGAAAAACCTTATTTATGTTCCATTTGTGAATATAAAGCAACACGGAAAAATCATTTAATTAGACATATGAGAACACATACAGGTGAAAAACCTTATTCATGTTCCATTTGCGAATATAAAGCAACAGAAAAACACAAGCTAGTTCGCCATTTGAGGACACATACTGGTGAAAAACCTTATTCATGTTCCATTTGCAAGTACAAAGCAGCAGAAAATCGTTTATTAGTGACACACATGAAGACGCATACTGGTGACAAGACGCATACTGGTGACAGGACACATACGGGTGTAAAATCTTATTCATGTTCAATTTGCGAATATAAAACAACACGGGGAAATAGTTTAATTAGACATATGAGGACTCATACAGGTGAAAAACCTTATTTATGTTCCATTTGTGAATTTAAAGCAACACGGGGAAGTAGTTTAATTAGACATATGAGGACACATACAGGTGAAAAACCTTATTCATGTTCCGTTTGCGAATATAAAGCAGCAGAGAAACAGAAGCTGGTTTGCCATTTGAGGACACATACGGGTGAAAAACCTTATTCATGTTCCATTTGCGAATATAAATCAACATGGGGAAGTAGTTTAATTAGACATATGAAGACACATACAGGTGAAAAACCTTATTCATGTTCTATTTGCCAGTATAAAGCAGCAGAGAAAGAACACTTAGTGAAACACTTGAAGACACATACAGGTGAAAAATCTTATTCATGTTCCATTTGTGAATATAAAGCAGTACAAAAATGTGCTTTAATGGAACACATGAAGACACATACAGGTGAAAAACCTTATCCATGTACTATTTGCGAGTATAAAGCAGCAGAGAAAGGTTCATTAGTGAGGCACATGAAGACACATACAGGTGAAAAACCTTATTCATGTTCCATTTGTGAATATAAAGCAGCACGGGGAAGTAATTTAATTAGACATATGAGGACACATACATGCGATAAACCTTATTCATGTTCCGTTTGCGAATATAAAGCAGCACAGAAACAGAAGCTAGTTCGCCATTTGAGGACACATACTGGTGAAAAACCTTATCCATCATCTTTTGCGAGTATAAAGCAGCAGATAAAAGAATAGTGACTTAGTGACACACATGAAGACATACTGGTGGAAAATATATTATTTGCAAATATTAGTTAAACATATGGCCACACATACAAAGCAGGATAGAAACTTGGCTTATTTAAACATATGAGGACAAAGACAAGTATGAACTGTTATCAATAAGTTACTCCTGACGGGAGTGTGACAGTACCTGTGTTTATATATTTGTTATTGGGATATGTCTTACTATTTGTAGGTATATTGCTGTGGATAGATATTAACAAAAGCGCAAGACAAATTTCACACGCGATACGAATTATGCAATTAATGATTACTGCAAGGCATTCGGATGAAAATGCAGTAACATTTTGTACACATTCACTTAAAACTATTGAATTATGATCAGTTTTTTCTTGAATTCTATTTACGACCATAAACGATGGGATCGGAAGCTTAGGATTGTCAAATTTGTTATTTTCCGTCTGGTTTGTTTCGCAAATAGTTTTTATAGTAACAGCCGAAATACGCTGGATTTTAAATGGCTTAGCCTACCAACAAGCTAAAACTCGTAATACAGAAGTATTCACCACAAGTTCAACAAAAAGTGATAAGTGAGGTTATCTGAATCAAATCTAAAACTATTTGAGTGTTTATTATTATAGTTTAACAAGTTTTGTACATTGTTAATAGAGGATGTTATCTTTAATTAGTTTTAGTAGGGTTTTAGCCATATTATTATTAAATAATAATTGTATATAATATTCACCCTCGATATTGCCAATTCTTTTACGATTATTCATCATTTGCACAGATTGCATTGGAATGGGTTGAAAATGCACAGGGAGATGGATGGTTCTTTGGTGATTTTGGGTGCGATTTTCGCAAAAATGTAAAGCCATTACCTGAATAAACGAATTTTATAATTCGTAAATGTAAAACTATGTAACCTGTAAATATTATTGTACAGGGTGAGCGAAACTCGATGTTTCAGTCGTATTATAAGAAAAGGAAAAACCATAGAAAAAATCTGAAAAAAGGTTCTTAAATGGGATTGAGTAAGGTCTATTTTAAACCATAATTGCATATTTTTCCATATTTGGAAACTGAAGTAATGACGTCATCGAATTTGTTTTTCCCGGAAACATACCTATATTTTGGCATATTTAAAAAGAGCTAATTTTGCTGAACACATTTTGTGAAGAAAAAAATTTGCTATCTTCTTCTGTTCGAAAGTTATAAGCAAATTTGTAAAAAATTCGCAATTGTGACGATTTAAACAAGTAGCCTTTGGAAACAAATAGCAAAGTCACATCTGTCAATAATTAAACTAATGGTTGACAAATATTGTTTTGTTGCCATTTGACTTTGAAAAATGTTCACGCACAACGAAAAAGTTGACATGTTATTAGTTAGTATCTCAAAAGAACTCTAGAAGAGCAGTTCAGTTATACGCCTAGAGATACCCCGAACGTGTTATTCTAATTAAGGTCACTAAATTAATAAGGTACCGCCATTCCATTCCTCGCGTGAGAATGTGAGAAAATTGTGAGATAAAGATAACAAATACAAATTTCCCAAGTGCAATAGAGAAGACACTAGTTTTTGGGGATTTTCTTTTTGGTGTAGTGGCTCTGCTGTAAAGTGAAATTATTGTTAATATGTGTTTGTATCCCCAGTTGGAGAAAATTGTGCGACAAGGATAGATATAAAAAATTACTAATGGCGGTACCTTTTGATATAGTGACCTTAATTCTAATTGACAGATGCGACTTTGCTATTTGTTTCCAAAGGCTACTTGTTTAAATCGTGACAATTGCGAATTTTTGATAATATTTTTTTTTAATTTGCTTATAATTTTCGAACGGAAGAAGATAGCAAATTTTTTTCTTCACAAAATGTGTTCAGAAAAATTAGCTCTTTTTAAATATGCCAAAATATAGGTATGTTTCCGGGAAAAACAAATTCGATGACGTCATTACTTCAGTTTACAAATATGGAAAAATATGCAATTATGGCTTCAAATGGACCTTACTCAATCCCATTTAAGAACCCCTTTTCAGATTTTGTCTATCATTTTTCCCTTTCTTACAATAGAGCTGAGACATCGAATTTCGCTCACCATGTACAACAGGTGTAGAGGACATATAACCCAATTTGAATTTTTATGCGACCCTACAAACAGGTTTAGTAATAGAAAAATGGAAAAATAAATTTTGATTAAGGGCGATAGATTTCCATTAGAACTTAAATTAGGATTTACGTGAAATTGTACAAATAGCAAAACAACAGGATGTAGAAAATGATAGGGAAGTTAAATTTTCTGTCAAGTTCCAGATTAAATAAATATGAGCAAAGATGTTTAATTTTCACGTTTCCTTCTGCTTTAACTGAAAATGTTTGTAATTTTTCGAGGATTATTATGGTATAGCCAGTTTTCTATTATAAATTAATCCTAGTTCGTTAATTTTTGCAATTGATAGTTATTAGAATAAGTTGAGTTTAATTTGGGGGTCACACAGGGGCTGCAGAGCAATTGTTTAATTTTGTTCTGTCAAATCGACTAACCTGAGGTTGTGTTGTGTTATAATCATAATATTGAAGTGTACATATTCGTGAAATTAATTTATCTTGTAGCAATTATAATGAAAGTTTTCAGCTACAACTGGCATTTTATATTCAACGTGAAGTGATGGGTAACTAACCCTAATGTTAGATTTGTGTTATTACAAATAATTCCTTCAATTTGGGTGCCTATTTCCTGGACTTGGACGTGGAAAGCAACAAAGGAGCTGCCAAGCAACAATCTTCCTGTTTCCCATCACTTCCAACAACTGTGTGAGTTGGTGCCATCACCAAAAGAGAGGCCTTGAATTCTGGAGCAGCAAAGAAATAGTTTCTCCGCTTACAACAAGGTAGGTTAACGCATGAAAGTGCCTTTTGAGGTTACTGATTTTTTTTTAAATTTCGGGTTCAACTTATTGGTTTGTATTGATGTAAAGTGTAGTACTATTTATTTATGTTTTGTGTAAAAGTTAAGCAAGCCTACGGATTATTTTAAATTATTGGCAGCACTGAGGAACGAGTTTCATGCGTATTAATTATTTTATTGAAGCGAGACGGCGGGGGACCAGGCTCAAGAGATGCATGGCTGTCTAGAAGATCAGCCTTTCTGGTTCCAAAATCCCCTTTTCGAATGTGTTATGCGACCCGTGCAAAGCAGAGCACCAGCAGGTGTAGGCGCAGGGGCTTATAATATGCGTCATCAACGGAGCCTTCTGGATACCAGGCGCCCTCCAGAAGTATTTAGCCAAACCTCTTACAGTTGAATTAAATACTCACTTGTATGGATTTAACAACTGCTTTTTCACAGGGTGAAGACGAAACACTGATGGAGTCATCACCGCTTCCGACCACTGATGCTCAGACTTCGGTGACCGAGATAGAAATGGAACAGTGTGCCTCTACTGCAGAGTTGACAGTCCAGACTTCCAGTCAAGGACAGTCTTCCGAGCAGGAAAAGGCCGCAACCGGAGCGGACATAGCCGATAAACTAGGCAAAGTGTCCCTCAAAAAGGTCCAACTTACAGCCAAGGAACGCAGAGAACGCGCCAAGCGAGCCTGCGAAGCCAAGGGCATTAAGTACGACCCAAACTTTAAAAGAAAGCAGAAGATGGAGAAGAAGAGGGCAGCAGACCCAGCTTCGAAATCTGAAAAACCTGCAACCAACCAGGGACAAAAGAGGCAACGCTCTGACGAAGCCACTCCCTTCCCGGCAAACGCCAAAAAGAGGCCGAGGCAGAAAGTAGACAAGCCGACCTCACCAAAGGCAGGCACCAGCAAGCTTGATTTTGCTGAGGCAGCCACTACGGTGAAGATGGCCATCTACCCTGCTGCATATCCAGACGTCAAACTGACAAAGGAACAAGGTGACCTAGTCAGAGACAGTCTGATAAATCTCATCTTCCAGATGGAAGAAGAAGAGAACACACCTCTCTTTACCAGCCACTATCTCGAAGCTGGTACATACGTGGTTGCGTGCAAGGACGAACTCACAAAACACTGGTTAAGTGAGCAAGTACCTAAGCTGCACCCGTGGACCAATGCCAAGCTGGAGGTAAAAGAGCGGGCAAAAGTTATTAACTCCGTCCGGGTAGTGTTCAACGTCCCCAAGTGGTACGACAAACAGAAACCCGAGGTTATTCTCCGTTTGATCGGAAAACAGAACAAACGGAAGGCAGATCTCCAAACCGATACCTGGAGAATACTCAACGTCACTCCACTAGAAGATGGCGGTAGAACGTTCGCAGCAATGATAGATGACAGGGCAAAAGAAGCACTAACATCCATCAACTGTGTAGCGCACCTAGGCCTCAACAAGGTCACTTTCCTTATCCGCTCCAAGGATAGGAAAGAAGAACTTGAAAGTAGTGCAAATTAACCTCCACCACTGCAAAGCAGCCACTGCAAATCTAAGCAGAAAGCTGCTAGCAGATGACATCGATTTAGCACTGATCCAAGAGCCATGGATAGTTAAGGGACAAGTCCGTGGATTAGGGGGTGCTAAAGGTAAGCTTATTTATAATCATGCAAGTCCTAGAACATGCATACTTATAAGAAATAATCTAGACTGTTTACCACTAATGGAATTCTGTTCTAGAGACATAACCACAATTAAAATAAAATGGAATAACGATGAAGGTTGTGACCAAGCCATTATAAGCTCCGTCTACCTTCCATCCGATTCCAGGGAGCCACCGCCTAGCGAGGAACTAGAGAACCTAGTATCATCTGCCTACCAAGACGATCTAGACCTCATCCTAGGCTGCGACGCAAATTCGCACCACACCATTTGGGGCAGCACCAACTGCAACATAAGAGGTGAGTCACTTTTAGAATTTATCTTAACTAACAATCTAGTAGTAGTCAATAAAGGTAACACTCCAACCTTTTATAACACTAATAGACATGAAGTTATAGATATTACCATAACCACAATGAGAATTAGTCAATCAGTGAATAAATGGCAAGTTTCAGACGAACCATCACTATCTGACCACAATTATATAACCTTTGAACTGTCTCAACGGGAAGTAAGCCAAAGAGTTTACTACAACCCAAGAAAGACAGACTGGGACCTATATAAACAAAAACTACAAGAGAAGATAGAACACCTAAAGTTCAGATCTTCCAATAAAGTAGTTTTAGACTCAAATGCTGACCGGTTAAAAGAGGCCATGATTGACTCCTTTCAGAGTAGCTGTCCTCTAATAGACCCAAGTCAGCAAAGAGCAAAAAAACACACAAATTGGTGGAATAAAGACCTAGAAAAGACCAGACAAGAAGTCAGACGTCTGTTTAACAGGTCTAAAGCCACAAATAACTGGGAGAACTATCACAAGGCTCTCACAGACTATGGCAAAAAGATCAAGGCAGCTAAGATAGCAGCCTGGAAAAAGTTTTGCCAGGAGGTGGAGACCACGCGATCCACAGCTAGACTCCACAAAATCATCTCAAAGCAAGCCATGAACCCAGTAGGCACTCTTAAAAAAGAAAGCGGAGAATACACTACAACGGAAGAGGAGACTTTATCTCTTTTGATAAAAACTCACCTACCCGGAGCAGTGGAACAACCCACTCTGGCTGAACCCAATCATACCCCTAGGAGGGAAGACTGGGAAACAGCTAAGAGAATAGTCAGCAAAGAAAGGATTAGATGGGCAACTAGCCTCTTCAGTCCTTTCAAATCTGCTGGAAACGACGGCATACAACCCGTAATGCTGCAGAAAGGGATAGATATACTGCTGAACCCACTCAAAGACATGTTCCAAGCAAGTCTTGCCTTGGGTTACATTCCCCAATCCTGGAGAGTGACTAAAGTAGTATTTATCCCTAAGCCTGGTAAGAGCAGCTATGCAGAAGCTAAATCTTACAGACCTATCAGCCTAACGTCATTCCTCCTTAAAACGTTGGAAAGATTAGTAGACAGATACTGGAGGGAGGAAGCCCTAACTTCACTCCCGATTCACAAATATCAACATGCTTACCAAACAGGGAAGTCATGTGAAACCGCCCTACACCAACTAGTGGGGAAAATTGAGAGAACCTTGGAGTACAAGGAGTACGCAGTCGGAGCATTTCTAGACATAGAAGGTGCCTTCGACAACACCTCCTACCACTCTATTGAAAGAGCAATGACAAACCATCAGATCGATAACACCACGATAAGATGGACTATGGCAATGCTCAACACCAGAGTTGTAAAAGTCAAGTTATTTGACAAGGAAAAGACAGTGCAGGCGACAAGGGGATGTCCACAGGGAGGAGTTCTTTCTCCACTCCTGTGGTGCCTCACAGTTGATGAACTGCTGATCCAACTCAATAACAAAGGCTACTACACTCAAGGATACGCTGATGACATTGTCATACTGATTCAAGGTAAATACCAAAGAACCGTAGACAATGTAATGAAATCAGCACTAAAGATAACCGAAGAGTGGTGTCTAGAGAATAATCTTAGAATTAATCCCAGCAAAGCCACTCTCGTCGCTTTCACTCGTAGAAAGAACATCACAAACAGAATGAACATAAAACTGTTTGAGACAAATGTCAACTGGGAGAACGAGGTTAAGTACTTAGGTCTAACCATCGATTCCAAACTAACTTGGAACTCCCACTTAGACAAAACAATCACCAGGTGCATACAAACATTAGTTATTGGAAAAAGAGCCATAGGTAGTACGTGGGGGCTCAAACCGGAACTGACCCTCTGGCTGTACAAAACCATGGTTCGACCAATAATTTCATATGGAATAATCGCCTGGTGGCCCAAAATAAAACAAGCAACTGCGATCCACAAAATCAGCAGAATACAATATCTAGCTAATCGGTGCATCACTGGAGCCTTTAAAGGCACCTCAGGACAAGCACTGAATGCTATTTTAAATCTGCCACCTCTGCACATCTTCTTGGAAGGTGAAGCCAGAATGGCAGCCTACAGATTACAAAGTACAGGTCACTGGATGACCACAGCTAATAATCTAGGACATGGCAAGATCATGTCACACATCAACAACCCAATATTAGAAATGGGTTCTGATCTTATAATCAAAGCCTATGACTTTGAAAAGAACTTTACTGTACACACAAGTTGGAATCCGGACCAACTACCAACTCCAACAAATAAGAACATCATTTTTTACACTGATGGATCTAAGTTTGAAGGGGGTACAGGTTCCGGTGTGTACAGTACCAATCCTAGAACCAACGAAAAAGTCAGTCTAGGAAAGTTTTGTAACATCTTTCAGGCTGAAGTACAAGCTATTAACGTATGCGCAAACATCAGCATAGAAAAGAAGCTGCTCAATCGAGACATACACATTCTCTCAGACAGTCAGGCAGCATTGAAAGCGTTAAACGCTTTCAGTACTTCATCGAGACTGGTCAAGGAATGCAAATCCAAACTTCAAACCTTAAGCCAGGGAAATACAGTAAAATTATGCTGGATCCCAGGTCACCAAGGTATTGAAGGAAACGAAAAGGCGGACAAGCTCGCAAAAGAAGCAGCCCGTAATGCAATGACCGGTCCAGAACCTGGTCTAAGCATTCAGAAAAACCAAGCCCGCTCAGCCATTAATGAATGGGTCAATACCGCACACCAACTAAGGTGGAGAAACTACAATCAAGCAACACACTGCAAAAGATTGCTAAAAATTCCGAATCCACATACCACCAAAACCCTGTTGAGACTGAACAGAACTCGAATCAAGCAAGTAGTCAGTCTACTAACAGGCACTGGAGCATTCAGAGAATTTATGCACAGGATCAATATCTATAGAGATGAACCTGTTTGCAGACTATGCCAAGAGGATGATGAAACAGCCTATCATATCCTCTTTGAATGCCCAGCATTAGAGCGTAAAAGACACCAACTCGATTGGAGCCTTAACTCTATTGACAACCACAAGCTAGTAGGGGACATTGCAAGTCTAGTAAAAGACACGGATGTCGGCTTGCTAACTTGAAAACTCCCGACAGTACAAAAAGCCCTAAGGGCTGACGTGCGCATGCCAGCAAAAGGCAGTCGTGTAATCTAATCTAATCTAATCTAATCTAGTACTATTTATTTATGTTTTGTGTAAAAGTTAAGCAAGCCTACGGATTATTTTAAATTATTGGCAGCACTGAGGAACGAGTTTCATGCGTATTAATTATTTTATTGAAGCGAGACGTTTAGTAGTGAAAAGGATTATTAGTTCTAGGATTGATTGCTTTACTGTTTATTTTAAATTCCAATAGAGTACGAAATAAAAGTGTACGTTCATCCGGAGTTAATTTCTTTGCAGTAAACTGATATTTCAAGTATTAGTATTTGTCTTTCTATAAATAATTTTATTAGCCAAACCTTTTTGCCATCAGAGCTGTTCCGAGTACAGATAAAGAGTACTCGAGTACCGAGTACAAATACTTTATTTAAAATGTAATCGAGTACCGAGTACAATTACACAATAAAAGCATTCGAATACTTATACAAGTACAGAGTACCGAGTACAGAGGAATGCAATGGCGGAACAATGGTTTTTTTCAAGTCCTATTTTATTGGCTTTTAAGTTTTTCAAAATTGTAATCTGTCAGGGCATGGCGAAGTGGTCTGTTTACCAGTGTCGCGAGTGAAAATAATTGTTCTACTGCGGCCAATGATGGCAAACAAATAAAATGAAAGAACTTTTCTATAATATTTCATAAAAAAACATGTTTTCTTCCTGTACATCGAAAACTGTATGTTAGCAAACATAAAATAAATTATAAAAGTACTTTCATCCCTTTATCATTATGCTATACTTTTTATAAACACACATGCTAGGCGGCCGAGGTGATCTGCATACGGCGTAGAACTTCGTTGATGATGCTTTTACTACCTAAGGTCTAGTAATTAAAACATATCATTAATTTAGGTACCTGTATTCGAGTGCCCGAAAATGTATTACAGTACACGTAAATGTATTCGAGTACACGTAAATGTATTCGAGTACCCGAAAATGTATTCAAGTACAGGGATATGTACTCGAGTACACGTAAATGCGTCAAATACAAGTACAAGTACATTGCAGAAAATGTACTCGTGGACTGAGTGCCGAGTACACTAAAAGTACTCAGAATACAGTTACTGAGTACTTGTACTCGAGTACTGCACAGCTCTGTTTGCCATAGCAATATATACGTATATATTGTTATGATACACTATACGTTGGTCGTAGATAAAATTAAAATGTATAAAAGAAATTGGGATCTATAGTTCATTCAAATTCAAGATAGAGCAAAATCTGCAACCCAAGTTACAAATATCAGCGGTCAGTTGATTACTAATTTGATTTTATTAAAATTTAGATCAGAGAGATATGGCTTTGTTGCCGTCTTGATGAGTGTCAAAATCAAATTCGAGGTTAGCAGGTTAGGTTTTGCGTCAGTTTTGACACGAATTGACGAAAAACCTAACCTGCTAACCTCGAATTTGATTTTGACACTCATCAAGACAGCAACAAAGCCATATCTCTCTGATCTAAATTTTAATAAAATCATATTAGTAATCAACTTACTGCTGATATTTGTAATTTGGGTTGCAGATTTTGCTCTATCTTGAATTTGAATGAACTATAAGTGCAATTCATATTAACCCATTAAAAAAGGTTGATGATGTTTATAAAAGTTTCATGAATAAATCTGAGTTAGAGCAAGTTAATAATGAAATGATAGCTATTGAACGTTTACAGGTGGCTTGAATATAAAAAGAATATTCAATGCCAAATGTAAAATTCTGATAAGCATATAATTAAAATAGGTAGATATCAAATAAGAATAGAATGTAGGAAGCATAAAGAATGGAAATATGGTAGTTAAGAAGTGTGTTCCCATTATTAAAAACGACAACTATAAAAATATGTAAGAATTTTATTTTGGTCCCATTAAAATATTGAATTTAATCCTCTTTTAATGAATAAAATGTTTTGGATTATGTAAGAAGGGTAATTATCAAAATCTACGCGGTGTTTTAAAGAAGTGAAATATTAAATATCAAAGAAGAGAAGTAATGGAGTAACTACAGAAGAGAATTGGAATTGGTAAACTTAATGGATACTAGCATGGTTAATTACAAGTGATTGATTGAAGAATTATATTGAAACCGTTTTATTGGAAAGAATACAGTTGACAAGTAAAATAAATAAAAAGATGTTTACATCAATCTAAGTGTTGCTGAGTAGAAAGTCCATAGGAGTGTCGGTGAAGCGAGAGGATCCATTCTAGAAGGTTGTAGCAGAAACATGAGCATTCTGGTATTGTTCTGGTGGCTGGGGATTTTGAGTTTTGGAGTATTGGACACTGGTGATCGATACGTGAGTGCTGCATTGCAGAGAGCTGCTTAGAGAGGGTCCGTTCCAGAAGGTGGTGGCGGAGATAGTAGCAGATCTGGGATTGTTCTATTTGCTGGCTGCTGTCAGGCATTTTTGGTTTCGTGGTATTGGACGAGGCTTTTTTTAGTAGTTTATTTTGCCAGTTCAACAAGCACAATGTTATTCATGGCATTGATGATAACAGTAATATAAACATTAGCAGTAACATTTTGTTAGTAAGATTTAGAAAAACATAGTATATTTGATTTATATAATTGTATGACTTATCTTATTAGCTAATCACATCGGAATCAGGTAAATACAAGTCTTGGGGTAGTTTACGTTTCAGTCTGTGATGGACGTTTTGTCTGCCAATATTATAATGAATAGCGCTGTTGCACTCACGAATGTTTTTAAAGAACTTGTTGGCACTTGCGGAGATATACGTTTGTACTGTAGGGATATCCAGTTCGTAATGTAGCTGTTCGTTCCGGACGTACCAGGGGGCATTCACTGCTATCCTGAGAATTTTATTTTGCAGACGTTGCACTTTTAGTATATTGGAAGTGGCTGTGTTGCTCCAGATTAGCGATTTGTACATCAGGATGGCACATTTTGGTTTGAGTGATGATTTTTTGTTCATAAGAGGATACAGCTGAGCTAGTCTCGCGTAGCCTTTTGGTTGAGCTTGAGATTAACATGAAGTTTCTGAGGCTTGGCACTGGAGGTTTGTACGTGAGAGCTGTATTGCAAGAAGCTGCCTGTAGGAGTCGATTGTGGCTAAAGGATAGGTTGCAGTCTTGAACATTTTGGAGGTGCATTATACAAGGTGGGTAATTCCTTAGTTTATACCAACTATAAAGCAAATAAAGACATTTTAAAAGGTGCAATTAATTAAGAAACAATAACTTACCGTATTATATAAAGTTATAATGTACAATTCAAAGAATTGGGCATTTTGTCATCGAGATTTAAGAATTATTATTGACATTTGGTTGACATTAGAGGTGATATTCAATTTGAATGAATAGTTGAAAAATACTTGAAAATCATTTTTTCAGAACAAAGTAACTAGATAATTGAACCAATCCCCTGAAAGAGTCTCAGGCGCTATCATCTTAATATTTGAAAGTTTCCATATTAGAAAGTTAATTTAAATAGAGTAGTCAGTGTCCACGACAATATATTGCGCTGGCTACACGTTGCTGTGCCTTAAATTTGTACTCTGAATCCTCAAGTATTGATATTGATCAGTGTTTTAAAATTACGAATTGCCCTATTTTGTTTGATAATGTCAATAATTACTATTATAGATAGCTCCTGAAAACTCAACAGGGGTGGATTATTTTATCTAGTTACTTGCGTTCTGAAAGATTGATTTTCTAATATTTTAAATCTCATTTTTATAAGTCAACCAAATGTCAAAACAGATTTTAAATTCAAATGGCAAATACAGATTGTTTCCCTATTACACAACAATATTAAAAACACGGTAAGTAATTCTTTGATAACTATTCACTTGTATAGTATTTTATTTGCCTTTTAATTACCTTTCAATTGACCTCCACAGCGTTCAACATGCAAACCAACCTGCTCCTCTCTGCCTACTGAGCCAAGCTCTGATGTACAGTCGGTGCCTTAGAAATCGGCACAATACGTACTATGATACATTTTGCATGTACATATTTTTAAGTGTATAAACTGGGTTTTTGCAGTTGTTATGGTTTTGATTGCTACATAATTTTGCAAATATTTCGTTTTTTGGTTGATAGTAAAATGCCAATAATACAAAAAAATAATGAGTCAAACATTACAACACAACATATTACGTGTCCCGATTTCTAAGACGCCGACTGTACCTTCCCGCAATCAACGGTCCCTCTTATAGACAAGACGTCTCCAACTGTCCCAAATCAGTAACTCTAACCTTCCCACAGAATGTAGTCAACAGACCAAATCTGCAGACACTGACTTCCTTTACTGCCGCTGCCAAACTTCCTGGAACGTGCCCTCTTAACTGATGGTGCTCCGCTGGAACTTTCCCTTATCACTGAACAGCTTGACATAATCCAATTCAATTAATGTCTGACGTTAAATGTATTTTTTCAATAAACTTGACTTCACATTCTTCTCCAGTTGTTCACTTTTATAGATTTTTTCTGTTTGTTATTATTTTTAACCACATACTTGTAACCATCTTTAGTTTTATATCTGTTATTCTTCTTATATGTTTCACCACGCAAATTTTATAATTACCCTTTTATTATCCAAACAGTTTTTAATAAGATAGGGTTAATTTTCAATACTTTAATTAATCCAAATTATTTTTGTTGCATTTTTTACAAGTTGTTATTATCAATAGTTAGAAGCAAATTTCTTAACTACCTCATTTTCTTTTTTTATACACTCTAATCTTATCTATTTGAGTTAATCCTACTGAAATTTTATTTTATTTCAAATTAAGCGTTTGTCATTCGTTTTCAAACTGTAATTTAAGCAACATTATATTATTTTCAAATCCACCTGTTTTTCAAATAGCTATTTTTTATTCACATTTTTACCTGAATAAATCCGAATTATTTTAGTAACCAATTGTAATCCCTTTAATTTTAATAAATTTGATTCTAATCACATTAAGGTCGTATCATAACAATATTTAATATATTGAATGCTGTACTTTTTGTTATGTTCTGCATATAGATACGTTTTGTAGTCTAAAATTTAATGATTCCAAAATTAAGTAGTGCCCGCATTAATTATACGTTTAATTGTTGCTAATTTTGTTACTTTCAGTGAAACTGTTATTGCTTGTTTATTTGACTAGCTGGCTGTCTCTGAAACCTAATTGTCTGATTAGTCAACAAATGATAATATTTGTAGTGAGGGTTATTACATTGTAACGTTTCGCTAATTTATGCAAATTAATTTTAAACTCAAGATCAACTTTTGATTACTCTACATTATTGTTTATTACCTGCGGGGGGTTCTGGTCGAGAGTTCGTTAACGTTTCGTAGCTGAAGAGGCAAGATTCGAGTTGGATTAAGCAATTATTTATTTTGTTTAACTATTGGTTACAAAATAAAAATAAATTCAGATTTTACACTAAATACAAAAAATTACAAATCATTAACTCTGTTTGCAAAACACCTCGGCGCTGTAACCGTGACTTTGTGGTACTCTCTCGTGTTGGGTGCTGGAGACGGACTTCCTCCATGCGGTTTGAATTACTGGAATTAGACCAACATTTAATTTTCAATTTTTAATGCGTTCCTGGCGGACTTCTCCAGCACTGATAGTACTAAAGCTAAAAGGGCCTAGAGCAAGTATTCACTGCCCGGAACGTTAATAAATAAAAGCGTTCTCCGCGCGAACGAAATTCACGTTAGGAATGAATGAGCCCGACGACTGCCTTGTCCAAACGTAATTCTCTTCAAGCCACCGGCGAAATCGCCAGTTCTCGGTGCCGGCTCAAATTATAATTCAAATACAAGCAAGCGGGCGTTAAGCATGTTCTGAATAAATTTAGGTCGCTCTGGTTTTCGCCGGGGCTTAGCGCTATTCCTGGCGGACTGTTTGGAGAAATTGTTTATTAATAGGGCGGTTACGAGTTAGGTATTTAGGGTGTTGATTCAAGCGATAAGATAATTCTGTTGCGCTTAAGAACTAACGGGGCCGGTATTTAGGGTTGTTAATTCAAGCGACAAGATATTTCCGTTGCGCTCAAGAACTATTGGGGCAGGTATTTGGGGTTGTTAATTTGAGCGACAAGATAACTCCGTTGCGCTCAGGAACTAACTTGGCAGGTATTGAGGGTGTTAATTTTCAGGATCGCTCGACTAACCGGAGCAAGGGTAGTTACAGGTCAGGTTCTCAGAGGTGACTCAGGCAGTTCAACTTCTCTGGTAGAAGCCGGGAACAGAACTTACATGGACTGGTAAGGACAGGTAGTTTGGGACAGAATTGTGGGTTTAACGAACAGGTATCTGGACTGGCGATAACTGGTAGAACCCCTTCGGCCAAGGGCCCAAGTTAGCCCCCAGGCTAAGGCTCAGGTTCTGGTCTGGATTCTGAAAGAAACGAATATCGGGCATCCCTTTTTTATATGCTTCGAGGCGGCCGACCTGGTGAACCTAGAATGGAGCTAAGACATGATAGTTAGGTTAGAGCCGGAGAGTAGGGATGCCCGGATCGAGCAGCAAGGGAAGCTTGCGCAACTCGTCGGGTTTACACCTGGACTCTTATCGGACTATTAGCAGCATCTCTCTTCAAGTTTTTCTTACTCTCCGCGTGGCTCCAAATGTTCGCGCGTCCAACATTCTTGTGACAGTGATAGCTTCTACGAATTTATAAGGGCAACTAAAACGTTCTATAACAATTTTGAGGCACGCGAAACGTCACAACATCATGTGAAACAATTGAGGGTACAGAAGTGTGGGTGTGGCAGTTTTAATTACCGACACCTTTTCCGTATATAATTTTAACTACCTCCAATGATATTGAACAACTATGGATAAGCATGATCTTTAAAAATCGTAAAAATGCATCTGAAGTATTACACAGCGTACACCAAAAACATTATTTGTAATTTATTAATGTTTTAAAGTGAACTATGTGCAATTAAATTGTAAGTGCTATTAGAAAAGACAATGACAATTAATTTAAGAATAAATGAAATATTCCGGAACAACAGCAAAGCCTTTAATATATTAAAAAGTTCAAATCACACCGAACTTTTTCAAAATATATCTAATTGTAATAAAATTAATGATTATCTCATTGAAGTTGGGCCAAAAATTTTACCAAAATGTGAATGGCATTACATTTTTTACGAAAATAATATCAAGGACTGCGTTAATTCTATACTTCAGTTTTAAGACAGTCAAAAACCTAAATATTGAAAATTATATCATCTATTAAGGCAAACGCTATTGGACATGATCGTATCAGCATTCAAGATAGTAAAATATCTATATCTTTTATATTACTTTTCATCAGTGGTGCAATTAATTTCTTCATAATCAATTCAGTTTTTCTCAGTGCTTGCAAGTTAGCTATATTATTACACATTTATCGAAAATAAAAGCTTCAAATTTGAAAGATTAAAGACCAGTCAGTATTTTATCAGCATTATCTAAAGTAGGTATTAGACGGAGTCTGGAGTGACAGCTTTTTAGAACATGTAAATGTTAACAATATATTACCTGTTACCAATCTGTTTTTAGCAAAAAGACATAGTCGTGTTATGGCATTATTACATATAACTAATCATACATATAATTCAAGCTATAGACTCCGGTAAAGTAACTGCTTTTGTCTTGTTACATTACTCCAAAGCACATACAACAAGTCACAATGTTCTATTGTTATTATATTGGCTGCTCCCATGATTCACTTATATTACTTAAAAATTATGTAAGCAAACGATACCAAACTGGCAAAATTCAGGATCAATTATCTGACTTTTGCAATATCTATACTAGTGTTTTTCAAGGATCAACTCTTGGGCCACTCTTATTTACAATTTATACTTTCCAAGTTACGAATCCATTAAGCAATTGCACATTTTTGTGCTGACGATGCTCAAATATACCAATCCTTCAATATAAAAGGCATACTAAATATTGTTAGCCAGCATATAAATGAAGACTTGTAGAGTCTAGTTGACTCATGATATCAACATGCACTTTAGCTTAATGCGAATAAATTAGCTGTAATTTTCTTTGGCAAAAATTTAAATTGAATTTTTTTTAAATAAAGTGAGTTTAGCAATAGATAATAAAGCAATACCTGTCACCGATATCGTTACAAATTTAAATGTAAACAAATTTGCATTTTCAAATCTGTGTGTTGTTGTCTCTGGTTGATTATTGTGATGTGTTGTATTGATCTTGCTTTGATTTGCAAGATAAATCCAAGAGCCAAAAATTTCAAAATGCATGTTTACGTCTCATTAGGGTAAAAAGAAATATAGTAGAATATGAAATGATGCTCATTATACGGAATGAGGAAAAATATCGCAATGTGACTATAACTTTTTCATTATCAATTTAAAAAAAAAGTATTTCACAAATTTGTGCCTCTGAGTTCGTCATCACGAATAAGCACAGCAGCGTGCAACTTTTTGTTTATTGATTTATTTATTTAAGTAAATGTTGCACAACAAGTACAAACCCAGTTACAGGACAAACACGTATAGAGTATACTAAGTAGTTACATGAAAACTTAAAAAATCTAAAGTATCTGTACAGAGTTTATAGAGTCAAAAAGAAATATTTTATTTAGTCTTCACAAATGCTATTCTAAGCTTTTATCTTTTACTTGCTTTAGACTACAACAAAATATGTCAAGTTTGTCACTAACAAGATTACAATAATGACACACAATATAAATGGGAGATTTTACAAGGACGTTAGTTTTAGCCACTGGAAGATAAAATGTATAAACATTTCGGACTGGTAATCTTGGAACAAAAATATGTAGTTTATTTAATAAATCAAAACAATCAATTGAGTAAAGGATTAATTTGTATAAGAATACTAAGCTACTTTGCTTTCTACGATACTCAAGCGATATATAATTGAATGTATTCAGTAGGACAGTGTGATCACAACTGCGCTCAGGATACACATGATTGACTTTAAACCACATATATTTTAACATTCTTCTTTGTACGCTTTCTAACATGTTTTTATAATATTCATATGTCGGATTCCAAATAACAGAACACAATCGATCTCGGTTCTAACAAGAGAATGGTATAGAATTTTTATTGAATTTGGTTGACGAAATAATTTTGTGCTTCGAATAACAAAGCCTAGCATTCTATTGGCAGCTGCTACAGATTCAATAATGTGCTGCTTAAAACGTACTTCACAATCAAACAACACATCAAGATATGTAATTGTATAACAGCGTGTAAGAGAATCGCAATTAATGGTGTAGTTGTAATTAATTAGATTAGATTTCCTCGATATGACATTACTTTACATTTAGATGTGTTTAAATGCAACTTGTTTAAAAAGCACCATTGGTACAATTTATCTACATTGTGTTGCAAGTTTAAACAATCAGTAGTAGACGCAATAGAAGTAAAAATCTTAATATCGTCAGCGAACATAAGCAATTCACAGTTCATATTATATGCGACATCGTTAATGAAAAGCAGGAAAAGCAAAGGTCCAAGGTTAATCCCCTGTGGCACTCCAGACTTAGCAACAAAAGTTTGAGAATTATATCTACCATATGAGACATATTGCAACCGGTTCGTCAGGTAAGAATTGAAAAACGTGATAAGTGGATGACTATAAATCCCAGACAGTTTAATTTATTAAGCAATATTCCGTGATCTATACGGTCAAAAGCCTTTGACATATCTGTATAAATCACGTCGAGCTGGCCTCGTTTGTCTACAACTTCGGAGATTGACTGTGTTAAATAACATAAATTCGTTAAAGTTGATCGTTTTTCAACAAAACCGTGTTGATATGGTGAAATGATATTTTATATGCGGCCGTAAATACAATTTATACAGGACCATTTCAAACACCTTCGCAATATTGGATAAAATGGATATCGGTCTATAGTTCATAGCATCAAACTGCTCACCGCTTTTGAAAACAGGACATATTCTAGCAACCTTCTACTCATCTGGAAACAGAGTGTTCGAGAGCCGAATTAAATATGTGCGTAAGAGGCCTGCTAAAAACGTACTTGCCATCCCTTAAAACAAAGCTAGGTATTTGATCAGGCCCTACAGTCATCTTATTGCTCAATTTACACAGTGCTCAGAGAACTTCATCTTCGGTTATAGTAGATATGTTTATAGATAAGCTACTCGGCTGAATATTATGACTAACAGAAGCAACGGTAGAATCAATATATACGCTACTAAGAATACCTAGGATATTAACAATATCTTGTAAATTTTTATATTCAACACCAACAAAGTTAAATTTTGTTTGGAATTGAAAACCTGATGGCAATTTTTCAAAAATGTACTCATGCAACCAACCAAAGTCAGAAGCAAAAACATCCGGTGATTTTGAAAATGTAAATAAAGTCAAAGGTTATTATTTCCAAAATTAAAGTTGCATGCTTTTGAACTTACACGTGATGATCAGATTCTGTAAGTTAAACTCAAGATCACGGCTACGTGAAGCACTTTTTGCCTAGCAACTTTTCTTTAAAACGTTTGTTTGAAAAATTTATAGTAAATAAGTTCTAGCCATATTGCGTTACTTTTTCCTCCCCCAGTATCTATACTAAAATTACATTTTGGACAGATGTTCATAACCTGAATTTGAGATTTAAGGGCAATGCATTCGTTCCTTTACTACAAAAAGAGTCTGGTAAACACCGATTCCTTTATAATTTTTCTAAATGGTCTAATTAATTGCCTCGAAACTGCATATCAACTTCCAGTTTTCGCTGGCAGTTTAATAAATTATTATATGCAAAGCAAGAAAATTAACCAAATATACAACTTGTTTTTTATATTTACAGTAACAAAAGAATTCGAACAAAAGGCACTCTTAGTTAAGTATTTGCTTTTCTAATACCAGCCGATTAAGTGGAAGTGAAGCTTAGAAAGATTCACTGCTTTACTGCAGCTGAGTTTCGCCTTTGTATGTTTTTTTTATACTTATTTATTACTTATATATGTATAAATAATGCAGTAAATGAAGAAATATTGTTATTATTAATACTTATGTTCAATTTGGTAGCATAGAACAGCAAATAAAGACATTTCAGCAACACATATGAAGACAAGAGAAATACGTTATTGACATTTAATTTGCAAATGTAACACAGCAAAGAAACGTACGTTATTTAACATGTAAAAACCCCTCCTAGAGGAAAACCTTGAAATAAAAACTTGTAAGTGGTGTTGTTTGTCTAAGAATTTCTCTTGATTTTTACAGTTTACACTTTCTTCTTTAAAAGGTGGTTGACAGTTAAAAGCAGTAAGTAGGTACCTAATTTAGATAACTCCTGGAGAAATTGGTAGAATGGATGACTAGACAAAATCTAATATAGAAAATCTTGTGTTGTATATGTAAATGTAAAACCACACAAGGGGGACTATTTAGTGAGACGTATGAACATGTACAGGAAAAAATTTAAATAAACATGCAAGGGCGGAATACCATTCGTGTGTTGTACGCGAATTTAAAGCAGCTCCAAAACATTATTTATTCAGGTATGTGCTAGAAATTTCGAAAGTAGGTAAGTAATGTTCTATGTAGATATGTATAAGAATAATGCAGTACATAAAGATTTGAACTCGATTGAATTATATATTGTATTTACATACAATTACATTTGAAAGAATTCTGTAAAAATAGAAACAGGAACTTAAATTAAGGTAAGTCGAAATAAAAATGATAATATTGGAAAGATACGAGTTGAGTTATGCAATCATATAATTTACAGAAAAATGTAGCAGTGTAGCATAAAACCATTATAGCTTATGCAACAACCAAGCAGCCTAATTATTTGTAAGTTTGTATGGTTTATCCCTGTATTTCAAACTGCTTTTATTTGTATTGTAATGGTTTTGGCATGAGGGTTTAACATTGTACATATTATTATAGATATTAACGATACAAGTTTGATTATGAGCATCTTAAGGACACGAGTTTGATTGCCAAAGATTGCCGAGTTTTGTGGCAATCAAACAAGTCTCGTTAAGTGCCATAAGCATGCGAGTATTGTTCAATATTTTACCTTCATCAATAAATTCTGGTTTAATGTATTTCTTTATATAAAAGTAATATTCATTACCGCACTGAGTGCGGTAATATCTATCCATTACCGCACTGAGTGCGGTAATATCCATTACCGCATTCAGTGCGGTAATGAAGCTCTTAACGATACTAAAACTAATTTGGTTAAGAGTCTATAACAATACCGATGAAGATAAAAATGATTAAAAATATTTCCATACAATAACAAAAATAAATTTATGTATTTTAAAATAAAATCAGAATTGTTAACACATGTAATAAAAAAACAGGAAGGGACTATAATATGATCTAAATATTATTTGAATTAATGAAAGGTGGTTAATATCAAATACTTATTTGTCAAGTCATTTAAAACACCAGGTATTAAAATAATTTGAATAAAATTATATAGAGTGTTAAAATGTAAAAATAAGCATAAATATTATTACTATGGAAAAATGTTGTTATATGGAGTTACGTATAATAGTAGATTATGTTATTAGGAGTAAAAGTGATACTTTATGTGGCGAAGCTGAAGTTTATTTAGCCGAACGTCAGTGAGGCAAATAATTCAGCTAAGCCACATAAAGTCACTTTTACTCCGAATAACATATACTATTTTATCCGCAAACGTATTCAGGTTCATTAATATAAATTTTAAAAAAAGGGATGCATCGGCCGGGAATCTAACCCAGGCCACCCGCGTGACAGGCGAGCACTGTACCCCTGCGCCAACCTCTGTTGTTCAAATAACGCGCTACTGTAATGATATATGAACATACTGAATCACACGAGCTAATAGCACACGGCCAGAGCAGCTGTCACACCATAACCCACGGCGACAGATGCTCCGATCAGCTGCGTAAAGGTTTATTTAAATTAAAACTTTTTCGTCCTCTTTTTGAAAATAAAAACCGGCTTACGATCTAAGTCTACAAATTAGCAAAATTTTAAGCCATCATACAATTTAATCGGTCCAATATCTTCGGAGGACATAGCGAACAAACATAGACAGAAAGAAAGAGAGCAACGATTTTGTGTGCTTAAGCAGATAAAGTGACACTTTTACCTTGTCAATAAAGACACATAAGTTGTCACTTTTGTGACGTTTGCGGATAAAATTAATTTTCAAAACATGTAATTTAATTTGTAAAATAGAAAATTTGGGAAAATAGACCCTTTTAAACAAGATTTTTATATCTAGTTTTGAGTATGGAAGGGTTTATATAACATAAAATCTACGAAAAGGAGAAAAGAAGAAATTTAAAGAATAATAAAAAATATGGAGAATCTACGAAGAATGAATCTGGTAGGATTAGAGTAACTTTTGCACATATTGACTATAAGGATGGTTATTGGAATTGGATATTAATAATAATAATAGTGTCTGCCAGAAACCAGAGCCAGTAGATATAGGAGAGTACCGCCACATTCGCCATGTTTGTTCCTCTGTCATGTGCATCACTTTGAGGTCTGTAACACAATTCCGTCAATGTGGCATTTATTGGCAATCCGAAATTTTACTTAAAATTGATAAGACTGTGAGTCTATGTCAAATTCGAGATTAGCAGGTTGGGTTTTGTTTGTTATTTGATACAGACTGACGCAAAACATAACCTGCTAACCTCGAATTTGACATATGCTTACAGTCCTGCCAATTTCAAGTAAAATTTTGGACATAACTCAATTAGTTACTGCTGATGGGAACGAAAATGGCGGTACTCTCCTATATACACTGGCTCTGCCAGAAACTATAGCCCCTTTATTTACAAATAGAGGGGCTATACCAGAAACTAACAGCTGAGTTCCTCTATTAACGAATTCCCATAACAACCTACAGTAATTGATATTGAATTGAATAATGTAGCCTGGAACTCTGCATTGGGCATACTAAGCTCAGCAGGGGTTACTACGGTTTAGATTGTTTAGAATATTATGAAATTTAGCTTTAATTTTGAAATATAAAGTGCCAGAGTTTCAAAACGTGATTAAGTTGTCAAACTAAACCTAAATAAAATGGAATAGGGCGATCACAGCAAATTGTCCTCACACAAATTTTGCTTTAACTTAGTTGTTATTGTTGGCTTTTATAAATTTACTGAAAAAATATAGTAGTCGTAATTCTAGAAAAGAAATATCATCAATTTTTCAACGATACAGTTTTGCTTAGAAATGCCACAAGTTAATATTGTTGGTAAATCAAGAATAACTGCTAATGCAGACCTGTGCCACTTTTCTTGCCGTAACTGTACAGAAAACATTGTGGTAAAATTTCTAAATAAAAGGCTTTGCAATTTCAAATCCAAAAAGTTTATTGCAGTATAAACAAACAGCGTCAGATTCGCCGTCACTAGCCATATCAACGTTGTCTTCGCTGTCTGATGAATTGTTCTCCACGAAAAATTTCCTTTTCGCCTTTCGAACCAGTTTCTCTCGCTCTTTTTCAGTTTTTCTGACTGCTTCTTCCGTAAGTTCTAATATGTCGAGCGCAGCATTTAAATGCCCACTTTTACCTCGTGTCCTTTTCCTTTTTGGATCAGAGCAGGTAACGATGAAAGGTCTTCAATGATTTTCCTTACATTATATGTTGGTAAAGTAGAGGCGACAGCTTTCTACCAATCTAGAGCACTTTGCAACTCTTTTGCTGGTTGTTTCTCCAAGTTGACATTGTCCAAATCGGAACGATGTTCATAAGGTTTATCAGTGGTGAGAGATGAAGGAAACATGCAAACCTCAAAAACATTTCGATTGAAGGGAGCTATTCCAGTTTTGGCAAAAGCTTTCACGGCATTTGCTGGTGTAGCGCTTTTCAAATAGATTCTTTTAAATAGACTAAATAATAACTTAAAATTCATAGTTTCCTATGATGGCATACTTAGCAGACCATATGCCATCATAGGAAATGCATAGGTATGCTATAAAAACATGATTATATAAAGCATGCCATGACTAGTTCAAGGTTGGTAAAACTGAAAGCGTGTTTAGGAGGTTGCCTCATGATTCGAAAAAATTAAATCCGCGGGGCGGGGGGGAAAGTAACTCGTGACGTCATTAGAGACTACATATTATTTCTAACCTAACTTATTGAGATTGCGTTTACGTGTGTTATGCAGAGGAAATAATGCCGAAAGCTTGATGTAAGCAGTGAAAACAGCTTATAGCCTTCCTAATAAGCTTTTTCGAGCAACAACGCGACAATGGAGGGCCCTTGATTGCTTTAGCTGTTGTACAAGAGGTTAGTTACATTGTGGAATAAATGTATAATTGTATTATTACATTATAGTGTTTTATTTATTATAGAGAGTTGCAAATGCCTTGCAAGTATGTATACCAACCGTTAGTTCGGTTTCACAGACGGTAAAATCAAATGAACATATCAAAAGCGCGAAGCAGAAAAAGCAGAGAACTCAGCCCGTAGTGGACATTGACGATTTCGATGAAGTAGCCATAACCATAAGAAATGTGGTTTATGAAATGTACCAAAACAGTAAGTGAATCATTTACTCGCTATTGCTGAACATTACAAGGATATTTTTTTGTTAGAACAAGATATTACTCGGACATCTGTATTGCGAATTTTAAAGGAAAGAGATATTTACAAGGGAGGAATATCTTCGTTAGAAAAGGTCCTGAAAGATGTAGGATTCCGCTGGAAAAGGGATGATCCACGCAGAGGGCTTATGGAGGTGGATCACATTGCTTTCCGCAGAGTGGTGTCTTTAAGGAAGTACATTAAAAATCTGCAGCAGGAAAAGACCGTCACAATTTGTATACTTATACGAAACCTGGATTTTCGAAAATGGCACTGTTTGAGGAGCCATCAATTATTGTTAATGGATAACGCAAGTTATCATAGCACGATTAAACGCCCAATGCTAGTTTGAAAAAACAAGATACATATTATTGATTGGTTAGCAAGTCGGTCAGTGAATATTGAGGGGAATGTATTAAAAATGGAATTATTGTTGGTTGTACAGTAAGTATATTAAGTGAATTTTGTGTGCTAAAGTACTAATTATTTTTTTCAGACAAACCTCCAAAAACGTATGTCGCAGACCACCTTGCTGAACAGTATGGACATACTGTGGTCCGACTTCCTCCCTACCATTGTATTTTCAACCCCACTGAAGATGTTTGGGGAATCGCCAAAACTTATTATAATAAGCATATAGGTGAAGATGGGTACGGTGTAGAAAAAACTATAAATATGTGGCAAAAAGCGTTATGTAACAGCTGAAACATGGTCAAATTGTGTTGCACAGGCAGAGGGCATTATACAGAAGTGGGCGGACAGGGAAGTGGGTTTTGACGTAGAAGACATTACTCCAATAATAATACAAGTCAACGATGAAGATGCTGATGACACTTGTGATAGTGATTAATTATATTGTAGATAGTTTGCTGAGTTATAGTGTATTTAAATAAATGTACATTTTTAGTAAGTTTTGTTAATGTTCGTTTTAAGTTATCTTAATAAATTCATAAATGAAGTTATTTAAGTAATGAACAAACATTCGTCATTTTTATAACTGATAGCAACGTGTAATTTTACATTAAGCTAGTGAATCACCCAAGCTACGCTTCGGTGGGAAAGGGTGTTACACGTTACAATAAAAAACACATACAACCTTACCAATTATATATACAAAAATGTTGATAGATGAACATTGAGTATTTGTGATTTAAAATTATACGATTTAATTAATTTCATTTTACTTTAATTTTTCGTACTTTTTTTGAAATTAAAACCGGCCTTTGATCTAATTAGCAAAATTTTAAACTATCATACAATTTAATCGGTCCAGTATCTTCGAAGGAGATAGCAAATAAAGATACATACAAAGAAAGAGACCACCGATTTTGTGGTGTAGATAACCCAAAAATTAAAGTATTTAAAGTAAAATGAAAGCACAATATTAAGTTATAATCTTTTTCATTTTATTTCTAGCGTGATATTTCTTGAATTTAGAATTTTTCTGCTCACTATATTTATAATTTAAAAACTTCATTCTAATAAATATCCGCTGTTTAACAAACATTTTCAGTATAATATCGACATCATAATATTTAATTTTGAGTTTATTAATAAGTTTTTTTGTAATTTTCTTTGGGTTACTTAAACCGGAAGACATATAATTTTTAAATTCCTCATCCAAATTTTTAATCAGGGCAAAAAACTCATTAGAAGGTTGAATTAATCCACCATAGGACAAATGTACTACCCATGGAGGTACTACCAAATTATCTACTTGTTTTTCTTGTAAACTATAAGTGTGATTGCCATGATGAGGGAGACTAGTTTGAAGTTTTTTGGCTATCCATACTGCTAAATATTGGAGACAGTCTTTTTCTAAATAATCGCTTAGACCGACCCCGACGTCATGGGGTTTCTTGCCTTCCATGTTTTCAAACGTATCTGATAAGCTTGAAGTTGATGAATCTTCAGCAGGAATCTCAGCGCCAGACTCTCTTATAACTTCACCAACAACATAAATATCAGAACAACGATTGGTATTTGAATTAATTTGTAGGTTGATAGATTTTCCCAATATAATTAATCGCAGCCGTTGTAGAGCATGCGTGGGTGTAGGATGATCGTTTAAACCACCTTGTGTTCTCAATTGGCCAAATAGATTTTCTAGCGAATCTTGGTTTAATCTGTGCGTTAATATGTAAGCTATACCATATAGTTCATGTAAATCTTTATATAAATGTTTTACCGAATTGATAAATAACAAGATTCCTTTTTGAAATGTTTGAATGACCCTTTTTCTCTTGAAAATGACTGTGCTATCCAAATTATACATTTGATCTAAAATGGCATTTTGAGCATCAATATTTTTACCATATGCAGATTTAATAATTAGGTCGTGATCGGGTGTATACGAGTTCATGATGTCATACCATGAGTTAACAAGCTCTATAAAATTGGAAACTTCAATTGCTGCATTATTATCGGGATAGTAATGTCTTAACGCTATTGCTGTTGTATGACTCAGTAATTCTGCTGCCATACGAACATTCTGTCTTTTAGAGCTTTCGACAGTTAAATTATTTATTGTTAGTTTAAAGCAGCTACTGATTTCTTGTTTGTTTGATGATATTAACTGATGTAATGTATCCTTATTAATAACACAATTCTTATGTACAAATTCTAAATCTAAATACCAATTCCTAATTAACTTGAGAAGATGTGGGGCATCAGCAAAGAAGTAAATATTTGAACCAGTCAATTGATGTGTAATAAATGGGTTTTCATATGTAACATTTAAATCAAGCCACAGTGAAATATTTGTTGATCTGCAATCACTTACACATTCAATAACTTTAAAACCTATGTGGTGCAGCGCATTTATAACATTATGTAGGATTTCTGGAGTCATCCTTTGATCAAAGTCGGCAAAAACAGGAGTTTTCCATTTTCCAATTAAACCTTGAGCATTTACAATTTGCAGTTGTGAATGGGGTTCAATTACCCGGTCATTTTTGACATATTCGTACGATTCAGCAACCTTCATCTCATCATATTGAAGAACTACTAACTTGTCTATTTCTGACATAGTTATTTCTGCAATTTTTAGGAACTGGAAAACAGTTTTCAGTAAACCCTGCTGCATGTCCATTTTAGAAGCCCAACGTTGCAATGTTGAAATTCCTGTATTAATAAAAAAAACTATTAGGTAATTAGGTATGGTATTTTATCATTTTATTGATATGTTATAACATAATGGATCATCAATTAACCTGGTAATGGATAATTCAAGGATTCTCTTAGATATATGTAACTCACCTTGCTCAAATATCTCAAAGTAAAAGCTTGAGTAATATCCTGTGTTGTCCATTTTATATTTCTAGAACCTTTAATTTTTCGTAATTGAGAAGGCGTAAATATTTTTGGAAAGATACTAGCACATTTGCAACTCTTTGCGACATTAATTTTCTTTTTACAGCTCATTCTTAATAAATTTATTTTTTCTTGCATATTTTGTATTTTCCTATCCTTTTTTGCTGCGTTGATAAATTAGTGAAACAACCAGACACTGCACAAGTCACAGGCATTGTAAAGTTTATCAACAGTTATTTGACAATACGATTTTAAATTTCGCGCGGTTCGTATGACGTCATGAGTTACTTTTTGCGGGGGAAAATAATCAAACAATGGGTTTAAATGGGAACGAGGCAACCTCCTAAACACGCTTTCAGTTTTACCAACCTTGGACTAGTTGTCATTTGGCGCCACCTCTTAATGTTATTCTCAACTTTCAATCAGGGTCTACCGCGATATTCAAATTAAAAACAAATACTGCTAATAGGTAGATTTGAAAATAATCATATTTCAATTAATTATATCCTCAAATTCATATTCCCGTAGTTTGAGTCAGTACTTTTTATATAAACATCTTCTTTCAAAGCTATTTAAAATGGTTAGAAAGTGTTTCATCTGTGGAAATCAAAACAAACAACTTTTTGAATTTCCAATCGATATGCAGATTCGTACCAAATGGCTCAAAGCTATTTCAGGAGTGTGTGGTATTGTTAATTAATAATAAAACTAATTAAATTACCTTTATTTATAATATTTAACCATGTATTACAGATAATTCTAAACTTAAAGAATGCTCTGTGTATTAACCATTTCGATGAGAATTTTGTAAAATTACTTGACAAAAAAAACTCGCTTGATTAAAAACGCTGCGCCAACTATAACTGTAAATAATACATAATTTCCACATTAAATAGAAGTACATTAAATACATTTTTCCACGACCGGGAGTACAAGTCGGTTTCCATAGCATCAAAATTGTGGCAGAAGTAAAACATTTACTCCCTAGAGACTAAATACGACAAAAATTTCCTTAGGGAGTTTTTATTATGACTGACACAACAATTATGTCAAATTCGAGGTTATTAGGTTAGGCTTTGCGTCAGTTTTGACACTTTCCCCTAATGTTTCATGACTTCTTAGACTTATTTGAAAGTAGCAATATCAAAATGCTGCCTGATTGGGGATGGTCCAGTCAATGTCCTGCACCGTCCGAAAGCGGCTGCAGGTGCAGCATACCAAGTACAAATTAACCTGCCTTTGTACCATTAGTAGGTACTTGAGGTGTGGCCTTCAAAACTTTCCACTACAAAAAAGGTATCCCATGTATCTCTGATATATGGTACAAGATATAAATGTATCTCTGATCAGAGACACTGCCCAACTCTGGCTGTTACTAATTAAATACGTAGGTACTTAAAAAGTTACAATTTTAGTATTTTACGAGAATGGTTTGTATTTTTTTTTACAAAATAAAAAATTATTTTATCTTTAGCTATTAATTAATTACTAGTTTAGATATATCAACATCTTTGCCCCTAAGCTATATTTTGTTTTTGATAAAAGTATTTTATTTGAAATCGGCAGTGAAGTACGACGAAATCGTCATTAAAATACGAGAAATCGGCAGTGAAGTAATCCATTGTTTTACGACTTTTTTGTAGGTGGCGAGGCGACAGATAAACGTCAATCGACCGAACATAACCTACAAAAGTTGGTTAAAAGGTTGCAATTTCACGATTTCTCGATTTCAAATAAAACATAGTGTACACCTCGGCACTGAAGTTCCTTTTTATCCCTCATGTGGTTTATTTGCCTTGGCCCTACGGGCCTCGGCAACTAAATCCACATTCGTGATAAAAAGTTATACTTCAGTGCCTTGGTATACAAACTACTATTATTTGAAATCGGCAGTGAAGTACGCCGAAATCGTCATTAAAATACAAGAAATCGGCAGTGAAGTAATCCATTGTTTTACGACTTTTTTGTAGGTGGCGAGGCGGCAGGTAAACGTCAATCGACCGAACATAACCTACAAAAGTTGGTTAATATGTTGTAATTTCACGATTTCTCGATTTCAAATAAAACATAGTGTACACCTCGGCACTGAAGTTTCTTTTTATCCCTCATGTGGTTTATTTGCCTTGGCCCTAAAAGTTAAACTTCAGTGCCTTGGTATACAAACTACTATTATTTGAAATCGGCAGTGAAGTACGCCGAAATCGTCATTAATTAAAATACGAGAAATCGGCAGTGAAGTAATCCATTGTTTTACGACTTTTTCGTAGGTGGCGAGGCGACAGATAAACGTCAATCGACCGAACATAACCTACAAAAGTTGGTTAAAATGTTGTCATTGCACGATTCCTCGATTTCAAATAAAACATAGTGTACACCTCGGCACTGAAGTTTCTCTTTATCCCTCATGTGGTTTATTAACTAAATCCACATTCGTGATAAAAAGTTATACTTCAGTGCCTTGGTATACAAACTACTATTATTCACAATCATATATGTAATAAGATCATTAATGACTCTTACACCCGTATTCATAGTCGTTCGCCAGCGGATCGCCGGCGACTCGCCGGAGTTTTGTTATGAATAGTATGTTGGCGGCACTGTACGTCTATGTCAAATTCGAGGTGATCAGGTTAGGTTTTCAGTCAGTTTTGACAGAAACTGACACAAAATCTAACCTCCTAACCTCGAATTTGACATAGACGTACAGTGCCGCCAACATACTATCATAACGAAACTCTGGCGAGTCGCCGGCGATCCGCTGGCGAACGACTATGAATACGGGCGTTAAAAAAGTTGGAAAATCAGCTATTTCCATCTTGCAACTTTCCAACCGGTCGGAAAAGTGATTGCCGTCGCAGCGGTTGAAAAGTAATCAATTATTGCCGACCGCTGTCTAGGTAGGGACACTGGAAATCTCGTTACGAACGCATTTACGTACGAAAACTGTCACTTTTTTGGACACCATTAATTTTTCGACCGCAAACACTTCTCGTCCGCAAATGCTTTTAGTCCGCAAACACTTTACGGCCACACTTTACAGCCGCAAACGCTTTTCGTCCGCAAACGTTTTTCGTCCGCAAACGCTTTTTGTCCGCAAACTCTTATAATTCGGACTCCACTTTAATTTTTTTTCAAATTATGACAGTCGACGGAAACATTTCATATGCACCTCGGACGAAAATTGCTTTTGATGACCATGTCTGATTGCTTGCCTCGGCCAGCAATTTCGGGCATCGTCCATAAAACGCCAGTTTTTCGGCCTAGATACATAAATAACTATTTGCTTACAGTTCCACATTTACAAATCGTAATAACATCTCTCGTATATTATAAGACCGCATGTGTTGTATATTCAATAAGATGGTAAATGTAATATCTCTA